>VYZQ01000036.1:25590-37354 GCA_013400655.1 Mystacornis crossleyi
TTTTTGTGCTTACTCCACTCAGCACAGCGCAGGAAGTGTACAGACCTGTCAAGGACGGTCACACAGATGAAATTTAGCTCTTTTGTGCCTGCAGTATTGGACCAAGGTAGCACTTATGATGAGAGATAAACAGTTATTTTAACAAAGACAAACAAGTCTTCTAAGCTGTCAGTGATTTTAATGTCAGACAAACAGTGACTAACAGAGGGTGCTTCCCCAGCTCCCCTGTGTACCACAGAGCAATGATAGGCATCAATGTTCTTCCCAGAAGCAAGGAATGAGGAAGAAAAAGTGGGTCTGAGTCAAAGGAAAGCTGAGCCACCAAAACCATTAGGCAAGCAATGTGTCTGCAGGCAAATAGAAATGAAAACCCTGCATGGTTATTGGTGCATGGGGCAGGGGGAGAGTGTCCGTAGCACAGCTGAAAGATTGTCTCGCTCCCTTCCTCCAAATGCGGCTCTGCAAAGCTTTTCCACTTGATTTTGCACAGGGTTCACTCCTGTACTACGTGTGGCAAGTATTTTCCTGTAAGACGTAAGAAAACTCTTGAAGCCAAACATAAATACGAAAATATCATTTACATTAGGAGTAAATGTGAACCAGTATGGTAATACAACAGCACTCCACCAATAAGAAAAACTGAATTAATCTGGCAGCACAGAGTAACTGAATGGTTGTATAGGGACAGTGATGGGGGAAGAGCAAGGAGCATCTATGTGTTCAGGAAATAGAAAGAAGAAATGTCTGTTTGTGGAGGAAAAACTACTGAGGAAAAAAGAGCACAAGGCAGATGTGTTAGTTTGAATAAGGTTGCATGATCTTACGTCCTTACTAACTAGCCGTAGGTGGTTGGGGTTCTGAAAGTATGTAAATAAAAGCATTCTTGAAGTACTGTGAACAAATAAGCAGGATAACTTTTTTAAAAAAATTATACTCTCAAAGGTTACTCAATTTTTTATTAAACTGAAAGTTATACTGATGTAACAGTACGAATGAGATTTTAACTGAAATATTTAAACCAAAGGTTTCTTCAGAAACCCTCAAACTATCCTCATGCGTATATGCATAACAATAGGCTCTTTCATTATGTACGAAATATTTGCACCAGACACTGAATAATAATTATTTTCTACTGTAGCTTCACCCCAGCCTACCTGGAGTTTCACAACATTGCAGCAGAAAGTCGCTTTCAGAATAGGCAGCTCCTCAAACAGGCAGTGATCTACCAGATGCTAAGAGGATACACAGAAACATGAGGGAGGGCTTAAGTCAGTATATAGGAGAGAAACCAGATGTGTGATAAACATTATACAGGCACTGTCAAAAATTAGGAAAGAAATAGCCTGAAGAAGCAGATGGGTGGACATGCTGACAATAATATCAAACAACAAGATAGACAACAAAATGCCAAGCAGGGGGGAGAAGAAAGAAAAAAATCCCTATACTTGGAGATAAAAGCAGGTAAATATGAAAATTTTTGAAAATAAAATGAGGATTCATGGATTTTTATAAGATGTGTGTATGCAAAGATGCATAGCAAAGACAGCATCAGTAGTAATAATTGTTATAGCTCTGGATTTATCAGGGTCTCAAACAGGTTAATGACTGTGGTGTACAACTGTGACTAAAGTTATAGACGGCCTCAAAATGAAAGGTACAAATACCCAAATCTTTCTGGATGCTCCTTAGAAATTTTATAAAGAGTTCTATAAATACATTGGTACAATCTTAATTGATCTTCAGCATTTTTAAACAGGCATAAAAGCATCCATGCACAAAGCTGTACTGATTTTATTGATATTATAGAAACATTAATGGTATCTTTAACATTTAGTTCACATTATGCAAAATTCTTGTATAGATAACCATCGTTAAGTTGATTTGCAGCTTTTACTAGTTGGCAATATCTGCATTCATTTTTCAGCGGACTCTAAGTGTCCACTTAAAACACCAAACTTTGGAATTGATTTTTACTGTGGGTATTTTCCCTCAAAAATCTCAACAAACACCGAGAGGAAGAAAATGGACACCAGCCTATAACAGCTTCATTGATATAATGGACTTGATGTCTGTCTGATAAATGTTGATACTCAGGCAATGCGAGTGCTTCAATAGCTTTTTCTATGGTTCTTTGCATTTCATTTACATTAATTAAAATAATTGACTAAGTACAGAGTATATTAGAATCCAATCTACTATATCTTTGGAAGGCATAACATCTTTGGGTAGTGTTAGAAAAGTGATCTGCCTGAAGGCAATTCACTTGTTTACGGCAGGTTGGGAGACGTGTCAAACATGTCAAAATGAACACAAAATAGGCAAAAATATGAAGGAAAAGGAGGAGTAAGACTAAACAAATGTTAAAAGGTTCCTATAATAATTTTCAACTGAGTGACTTCTGAGTAACAGTGTTGTAAAAGAAAGAAGAAATCAGGAAAAAGTTAGGATAAATTGACTAATAAGAGGAAGACATCATTGAAAGAAAAAATGAGGCCTCAAAAAGAGAGTGAAAGTAATTTATTGACAGCCTAGGTAAGCATTGCTAAAAATTTTAATGAATTCTGAGCCTCAGTGTTCACAAAGGAGGATTGGGAACAGATGCCAGAAACAGACATAAATTTAACAGCAGAGGTGGAAAGCATACTGAAGAAACTCAAGATCGTGCTGGAAGAGGTGACCTAGAAATTAGAACATTTAAAGACTGACAAAACCAAAGGACCAGAAGGTACACATTTGATGAAGCGTCCCAAAAGAGATAGGCAAACCTTTAGCAAGTTTATTTATAATCCCTTTGGAATTGAAAAGGGCAAAGTAGCACATATTTAAGAAGTGATCTAGCTAAAATCTAGAAAGCTTGACTTGTAAGATAAAAGGTGAACAAAATACTTAAAAAGGTAAGGACATCAATTAATTACATGGATTTTCAAAAGCTGTACAAGGCCACACGTGTGAATTTCAGAATTACTCAGAAGTAAATTTCTATCATAAAACCATATGAATTGCTTTTTATCTACTAATATTTTTAAATTTTTTGTTTCTTACTTTTGGTACTCTTTCTGTTAATGAGCTCTATAAAATGATGAGTGATCACTAGTAATGTATGTTTATACTGGAGCCTTTTCCATACTATTCTAGCAATAAGAAGACACTGAAAGCATTGTATCATGTACTCTGAGAGAAAAAAAGAAAAAAAGGAAAAAAGGAATGAGACTATATTTCAAGCTTTACCCTTTCCCCTCTGAACAAGGACCACCATTTGTTTGTGGTTTTATGGCTCTGGCAGAGTCACCACTCAAGAAAGAGGTTGACTGGAGAGAGTTCAAAGAAAGGCCAAGAAGATGATCAGAGGGGTTGGAGAACCTGTCCTATGAGGAAAGACTGAAGGAGTTCAGTCTTTTCTCCTTGGTGAAGAGAAGACTCGGTGTGACCTTTTCACAGTATTCTAATACTTAAAGAGCAGGTGCAAAGAAGATGGAGACTCTCCCTTCACAATGAACTGCATGGAGGAGACGAGAGGCAACACGTTCATGTTTCACTAGAAGAGGTTTCATCTTGATACAAGAAATAAATTTTTTTGTGGTAAGAAGAATCAGTCACGGGAAGTGAAGTCCTCACTCATGGAAGCGCAATTAGACTGATGCCTGAGGTTGCTACCTAAAAAACCAGAGATTAGACAGGAATAAGAGAATAAAGCTAGGTATTTATTTGAAGGGCCTTCAAAGGTACACCCTGGACAGGCCAAAGGTGACACCCAAGATGGACCCCGAGTCACGAGTTCTTCACATTTTTTTATAAGCTTGGTTCATTTGCATATCAGGGTTAATTCTCCAGTTCAAGTTCAGTTAATGATGTAATTTCTCCATGCTCACCCCTCTTCTAAAAATGTTATTTTTCACATTTTTAGGCCTAGGACAGTCTGGGTGTCCTAGAAGAGCAGGCATGGAGAGACTATTTTATGTCTATCTGGCATAAGAGAACAGCTAACAGGCTACATTACACGCTAAGCAGCACAGGATTTGAAAAAAATATAAAAATTAAAACCTAAGGCATCAAGACAGGATGTTAAGTAATCTCATCTAGGCTCCCTTTCCCATGAAATGTTGAATCAGATAATGTTTCAAGGTTCCTTCAAACTTGGTCTGGTCTGTAATACTATTCTATCATGAATTGGTTCATTTGCAAGACTGGTAGGAGCTGTTGATTCCCTTGAAGGCAGGGAGGCCCTGCAGAGAGACCTTGACAAATCAGAGGATTGGGCAATCACCAACCATATGAAGTTCAGCAAGGATGAGTGCTGGATCCTGCACCTGGGACGGGGTAACACTGGATGTATGGATAGACTGGGGAGTGAGATGCTGGAGAGCAGTGTTGCAGAAAGGGGCCTGGGGGGTCCTGCTCAGTGGAAAGCTGAATATGAGTCAGCAGTGCCATGACAGCCAGGAGGGCCAACCCTGTCCTGGGGGTATCAGGCACAGCATTGCCAGCCGGGCAAGGGAGGGGATTTTCCCACCCTGCTCTGCCCTGGGACAGCCCCACTTTGAATATTATGTGCTGGTCTCATCACCACAATACAAGAAAGACATGAAGTTATTAGAGACTGTCCAAAGGAGGGACACAAGGATGGTGAAGGGCCTTGAGGGGAAGTCGTTTGAGGTGCAGCTGAGGTCATTTGGTGCGTTCAGCCTGGAGGAGACTGAGGGGAGACCTCATTGTAGTCTACAACTTCCTCACGAGGGCAAGAGGAGGGGCAGACTGATCTCTTCCCTGTGGTTACCAGTGATGGAACTTGAGGGAATGGCCTGAAGTTGTGTCAGGGGAGGTTTAGGCTGGATATTGGAAAAAAGTCCTTCACCCAGAGGGTGATTGGGTACTGGAACAAACTCCCCAGCGAATTGGTCACAGCACCAAGTCTGACAGTGTTCAAGATGTATTTGGACAATGCCCTCAGGCACATGGTGTGACTCTTGGGGATGTCCTGTGTAGAGCCAGGAGTTGGCCTCAATGATCCTTATGGGTCCCTTCCAACTCAGCTTATTCTATGACTCTATAATTCTGTGATTTGCCATGTCCTTCAGTGAGTTATGGAAATGTATACTCATTTGGAAATACTGAGAAAATGCTCAATAATACATACAGTCATATATTTTCTGTTCTATATTCTGGAGATGCTTTTGGTATTCCAGAGAGTTATCTGTGTCTCTGCTTCTGGCCATGTGCTTATTTAAGGCTGAATCTGACAATGCCAGGCATTTTCTCTGCAGTCCAGAATATCTTAGCCCTTCACTGCACACCTACAGGATGCTTGAAATGGCTGCAGTTTCCAGCCCACAACTTCTGTTGCTTGACATTTTTTTTAAAAAACAGAAATCTGGCCCTGCATATGATTTTTAACCCTCTGAAAACACCAGCTGGCCTAAGTTTCCACTCATTCCTGATTTTATCAAAGGATTTTTCTGTGATATAATCCTCTAATCCAGAAGTCTTATGAACTTAATTAAATTCAACAAAAAGAAACTATGACAACTGCAGAATTGAGATACTTTGCTTAGTTTGCAAAAAAGGTTTTAAAGAAATTCAAATGGATTAACACTGACAAAGACTATGGAAAAATTATCTCTAGAGTTCCTAGCAAAGTTTTTTCAGAGAACTCAAGAGAAGTTTGCTGTAGGCCTGGTGATCTATGGTACTGGCAATATGTTACATTAATGGCCTAAGGATTGACATATATATTATAAAAGGTAGTTACAAGTTCTAACAGTTGTGAATGAGCAAAGTATCAGACAAGTATAAGGCCAAAGTATCACTATTAAGACAGATTTTATTCACCTTATATAAAAGTAACCCGAAACACAGAATGTGCAGTAACAGGCTGAAATTTGATGACTGCACAAAACTGGAAAATAAGTCAAAATGAATGAGATGGACACTAAAATAAAGAGCAGTTGGAAAGGCTAAGACCAAGGACAGATATATGGTTATGACATAATTCAGAAAAATATAAGAGAAAGACACTGAAGATGAAAGGAAAGATTTTCAATTTTCAAACAGCAATACAGAAAATCTAGGTGTAGTGGAATGTATCACGTAAACCTTTGACCTATTGCTTATAAGCAGTAAATTCTAAGAAACTGAAACTAGGGCCACATAAGAGGACTTTGGAAATGTAATTCAGTGGGAATTATTTGACTGGTGTAGAAATGGGACCAGGAAAATAGTGTTTTATTGGGCATAACACCCACAAGTAAAGGGTTACAAATACTGAATAAGGAAATTTTGATAAGGGCTAAATTCCTGTGAGAGATTTCATTGAAATTAACAGGCTCCTGAGCATATATTAAAAAAAAAATAAAGCTGACATAGACCAAATGGCTTTCACTTGGTTTTAGTTAGCATTCTGATTACTTTAACAAATACTTCACATAGTTTATCATACTACACTGTTCAATTCTGTGAACGTAAATTCACTGAGGTTCACATTCCAGGAAAAAAAATACTTGCCCCAAAGCCCAGAAGAAATGGATAATCTTTTGATAAAGGGCTGCATCCAACCCCACACCCAATCTTCCCAAAATGTTATCATTGTATTTTTACTGTAAATCTCCCAGCAAAAACAAGTTGTTCTTCATCCAGAGATATGCTCAGTTTTGAGACTGCTGAACCCAGGACTAGGTTTTCCAAGATCTGAGCACTCTGCTGACGCTGGGTGGGAGCTTTGCCCAAAGCCCACTGTGTCCCACTGCAGGCGCCCTGGTGGCCTGTNCCAACCTGAAAAAACCTTCTATGAATCATTCCCCAGCTTGCTCCCAAGCTGAGGTACTACAACACTCTGCCTTCAGTCTGAGCAGCAGAGCTGAGATGTCCCAATAGCAGGCAGGAAATGTGTCTCCCTGAAGGTAGGGAAAGATTTGTTTCTCTGTGACTGTTTTTTTCTCTGAAAATTTCTGGCCTCCTTTCTCCTGTAATGGTTCTGGGCTCACAGAGCCTCAGAATGGCTCATCTTCCAGTTCACTGGTAAGCTATGCAGCTTCCTCTGATCTCCTTTTCTATAAAATACGTCTAGTTTATTACCTCAACAGTGAATGTGAGGTTTACACGTCTGTTTGATTTCACTGAGATTGTCTTGTGGACTGGTGCAAGTATCTGATGCACATATCACAGTATTTCCCTAGTGACAACAGATAGGGAGAAAACCAAGGTACTCAGCAAGGTATTCATCTCAATTTTCAAAGGCATTCAGGCTTCCCATGTCTCAAGTCTCTGAACCTCCAAGTTGGGAGTAGGGGAGCCAAGCCCCTCCCACTGTAAGAAAAGAGCAGGTTTGAGGCCACCTGGTGAAACTCAATATGCACAAGTCTCTGGCCACTGATGACCCCAGGGTCCTGAGGGAACTGACTTATGTGACTGAAAGTCATCCTCAGTCATGGGAGTCAGGTGAAAACCTCAGTGACTTGAAAAAGAGAAACTTCACACCCTTTTTTAAAAAGGGGATAAAGAAAATCCAAAGAGCTACAGACCGATGCACCTTACCTCTGTTCCTGGGAAGACCATGGAACATATCCTAATGGAAGCTGTGTTAGGGCACATGCAAGGCAAGGATATGACCCAAGACAAGCAACATGGCTTCACCAAGGGCAAATTGTGCATAGTCAGCCTGGTAGCACTCTATGACAGAGTGACTGCAATGGTCAAAAAAGGGAAGACTGACCGTTGTCATCTACTTAGGTTTCTGCAAGAACTTTGACACACTCCCACACAACATCCTTAGCTCTAGATTGGAGAGATGTGGGTTTGAAGGGTGGACTTTTTGGTGGATAGGAAAATGGCTAGATGGACACACCCAGAGAGATCTGGTCAATGGCTCTATGCCTAGGAGGAGGCCAGTGAAAAATTATGTCCCTCAGGGCTCTCTCTTGGGACTGTTGTTCTTTAAAATCTTTATCAATGACTGAGGCAACAAGATCAAGGGCAGCGTCATCAAGTCTGCAAATAACACGAAGCTGAATGGTGCAGCTGATACAACAAGAAGGAAGGGATGCCATCCAAAGGGCATCCCCACCTGGGCAAACTTGAAAAGTGGGTCCAAGACAACCTAACAAGGTTCAACAAGTCCAAGTGCAAAGTGCTGCACCAGGGCTGGGGCAATCCCAGACATGAGTACATTGACAGCAGCCCTGTGGAGACACTGGATGAAAAGACAGCAGTGTGTGCTTGCAACCCTCAGCAGTGATTCTCCCCCTCTAAACTGCCCTCCTGAGGCCCTATCAGGAGTACTGCGTCTACCTCTGAGGTCCTCAGCATAAGAAAAACATGGAGCTGTTAGTGTGGGTACAGAGGGTGGTCATAAGGAATACTAGATCATCTCTCCCACAAAGAGAGGCTCAGAGAGGTCTGGTTGTTCATCATGGAGATAAGAAGATTCTGGGAAGATCTCACTGTGGTCTTCCAGCACTTAAAGGAGGCTTATAAAAAAGGAAGTTGACTTTTTATATGGGCAGATAGTGATCAGAAAGGATTAAATATTCTTAAACTAAAAGAAGAGATATTTCATTTAGAGGTTAGGAGAAAATTCAGGTAAGGGTAGTGAGGCACAGGAACAGATTTCCCAGTGAATTTGTGGGTGCCTTATCTCTGGAAGTGTTCAAGGTCTGATCATATGGGTCCCAGAGATACCTGATTTAGTGGATGGCATCTCTGCCCATGGCAGGGGTCTGGAACAAGATGATCCTGAAGATCCCTTCCAACCCAAACTATTTTATGATTCTGTGATCCCCAGTTGAAACCCTATACATAATGAGCTGAAGATCTGAATGAGAACATGACTGGCTGTTCCTGGTTCATGTGCCCATCTTCAGATATCTCATGTGTCATGTACACATGAAAGAAACACAGAATATAAACAAGATGAAAATCCTGGTTTAACTCCAAACCATCCTCACTTATCTGCATACTTCTCATATTGAGAACATGATTTACCAGCAAGTGCTACAGTGAATTTCATTTTAACCTAAAGACAATGCAAAGTCACTAGAAACACTGAACATTTGGCAGTTTTATTAGTGCTTCAACTATAATTAATAAGTGTGGTAACAGGTTTTTGTGAAATGGTACAGCGGACAACACAGAGAAAAGATTGGATTTTTTTTTTTCTGAGAGAGATCTGCTTTTTATAGTAATTGGGATATAAACACCTAAAATCAGGATTTTATACTAAAAGGGCAAGCTAACCTTACTAATGGTGATTACTCACTGTATAATAGAAAAGGAAATAAAAGCTTTTTTATAAAATGTATCAAATCCTAAGAGTGCTGTTAAACTCATTAAAGAAAAAATGAAGTTAGAGAAACTGGTCTTATTTTTTTTTCACTCCCAGTAGAGTTCATTTCTACTTCAACAACTAAGCCAAGGTCACATTTAACTCACTTCAATTTCACCCAGTGCACAAGCTAATGTCAATAGTACAGCTGCCATGCAGAGCTAAAGACTGATGGTTAGACAAAGCCATTTACACAAGGCTGGGTCTTTCATCTTCTCTCAGCTAGTGACATAAGAAAGCACTGAGGTTATTCTCAACTAGAGACTAAAACTGGCATATTAGAAAAAATGTTATTCTCCTTAGCTGTCACACAAAGGATCTGAAGAAATGTAGAAATGTTTTTTTCCTTGGTCATCTAGGGAGATCACAAAGTGACTCTAATAGCCTTCACTCTGAAATTTTCACATGGTTTAAGTGATTGCCAAGTCTGATATTTTCCATTTACACTTCATTGCCATCAGAAAAAGAAAAAAATCAATATACCTACCTACTCAAGTGTGTCACAGGATGAGCTTATAAAAGAAGACATCAGTCTTTTTAGGGCATGAAAAATATACTTATTCAAATATATCTTATTTAAAATGACATAAATTGCAGTGGTTAGTCAAGATTCGATTTCCTCTAAAATATAAGACTTAAAATATTCCCTGACTTGCCAAGGAATAAGAATCCTTCAAACTGTTGATATGTACAAATGTACTCGTTTTCTCTTGTAAGTTATATCTGCCACAGTGTACCAATATTAGTGACTACCTTTAGGAATTTTAATGGGAAGGTGAGATCTAATATATTATCACATTTTTCTGAGATGGTACAAATAACTGGAACTTTGCCAAAACTGGGAGAAATAGCTTTTATTGTTATTATTTCAATTATACTATGTGTATGAATTTGAGTTGCCTTAGCATGTTGGCCCTAATATGATTCCACATGATGTCATGCAGCTCTAACAAGCTCAAAAACCCTAAGCAGAGCTATCTTCCCCTTGCATGCTATAGCTCTTACATATTTTATCTGTCTTGTTAAAGATTTCTAGCAATTTCCCTGCAACAGTATGCAACGTCTTTGTTTTAGATTAATAAAATATCATAGATACAATGGAATTGTCTTGTCAAAGATTTGACTGCTTGGACACTGTCAAGAACATTTGACAAGTGAGAGCCAAATTTGTCCCTGACTGTTCTGCTCTCAATGGAAGCTGACAGGTCATCATTCACCTTATGATGTCGTTTCAACCCCATTATCTTTTCTACCTTGTTTTAGCACCTCTCTCTGGCAAAGGTAGTGAGTGAGATGTTGAAGAACTGAGGTTGTATTTCAGGCTGTCTGCCAGCAAGTACTGAATAATAATGGAATTTGTTTGCTTACAAATTGAGCAATTGAATTTAGACATTGAGGGGGTCACCTCTGTGATTTGTCCCATCCCCAGATGGTCAATCATCTAAAAAGGCAGAATTACAGGGTCAATCGTGGAACTCTTTCCCCCATGTAGTAGCACAACATACCAACCATACAACTACTAGGCCATCCCCCACAGTTACAAGTATTTCAAGGTCAATTTATCAATTTAACAGCTTCATCTTCTTAATCACTAAACTTCTGTCTCTTTGAGCTTGTGCTGAAAGACTGTGGCTGCTAATTAAAATGGAGCTTTACTAGCAAGTACACAAATTAGATCCTGTCAGTAAGTTTATTCTAACTATTGGTCATTTCTAAATGCCTTTTTAATCCCCTAATTTTTACATTAAAATTCAAAAGCCTAACAATCTTAATCACCCCTACATCAAATTCATCATTAAGAACAGGAAGCCAGATGGTATAATTTTGATTTACCGGACTTCAGCGTGAATTAATGTACTGAGTGCCGATAATGAATACATCAAACCTGATATTGCAGAAACCTATGAATCTGGCATGTTAAATTAATAACACACTTTGCACAATGAAAGCATGTAAGCCCATATAAAACTGAGGAGTAATGGTCCCTTTTATTTTAAATGGTCTTTATTAGCCTGCAGTTTTGACTCTTAAAAAAAAAAAAAAGAGAGATGAACAATGTGGTTAAGGAAGTTCTGTCTGTTTCCTATCTGTTCTTTTTTTTTAATGTAGGTATGAAGTGAAATGAAAATAAACATGTAAATATCCACCTTATTGAAAACTTTATAGTTGTGAAAGATATACTGGTAAAGAAAGGACCTGAGTGAATTGACTTCAATTTCTTTTGAAATTATGGTTAAAACTTTGACTGGCATGCTGAAATACACTTATCTCAAAAAGTTGTAGTACAGTGTTGTTTGCTACATGGGATAGTTATTCACTGCATGAAGTGTGTAATAAATCATACAGATTTATTCCATTTTTTAAAAAAATAGTTTTCTTTTTTTTTTTTATTTCCAGTGTGTATTGCTTCTTGTTCCAATATACCTATGGTGACTCTGAAGCTGAATACCA
>VYZQ01000037.1:14404-37130 GCA_013400655.1 Mystacornis crossleyi
TTTACTTTATTTAGAGAAGCACCTTCTCTTCATCACGTGGTATCTGGGTAACCCCTGAGCAGACACCAAGTTGTGTGGTACTAACAGGAACCCCTTGGCAAATTAGCAGCTGAAGCAGCTGTTCCAGAGCAGGGGTTCCGTGAGCCTCTCCAAGATGGGTTTGGGTGTGACTGACTGTGGAAGGGTCTATCACTTCAATGTTTTGAGAAAATAGCATTATTTGATCTTCACAGTTTATTGCTGTAACATGTTAGGCAGGTTCCCCGTGCATCCGCTGTGAAGCTTCTGCTGACAGGACTTGAGCTCTAGCAATGAGAGCAGCCAACAACAGCAAAAAGAAGCAGTGGGCTCTTGGATCCTGTTCGATCCTAGAGGTTGTGGGCAGTGTAACTCAGTAGGAGAGAAAATGAAACTGTTAAAATGTTCCCTTGATGTGCCTTGCAGCTTGTAAAGACAATCACCTGCTCAAAGGGGTGATTTCTTCGGTGGAGGGAAGATGTGTAGATGAGTGATAGACAAAATAGCTGCGGGTTTGATTTAGTCCCCAGATTTTTCATTATGGTCAATTCCACATAATTTAACTCCACTCTTTCCCTGCTCTACATGCCTTTTCTGTCATGCTTGGCACCACACTTTCCAATCAAAATGCCAGTTTAGGAGAATAAAAGTAGTCCAGCACAGAAATATTTGCTAGCTGAACGCACAGTAGCCACCCCTCACAGGCTATTGAAGCATGTACAGAAGCAGAACTGAAGTTTTTCATTGATTGAGTCTAGAAATTGAAACAACCCCTTGAACCTGACGCATAAATATAGTCACTTCAGCTTTTAACCCTGCTCCCCATTACCTCATCATATTTTACCATGAAGGAAACATATACTATAATGTATTCTTTGTCAGATACAGTCTGCACCCTTATGTAAACTGGATTTTCAGTCCTCTTCCCATGCAGACACATTCCCCAACAGGCATTCCTCAGACATGCCAGTTAACGCTTTACTGCTTAGCAAATCTATTGGATTAACACAATTACAGTAAAAGCGCGGGGCAAAATAAATATTCCCCAAAGAACCTTTAGGAGGATTTTGCCATTTCTTGGTTAGTAAGAGATGATCCCTCAACAGACACCAGGCTGACCCTGCTTTCGTTTCTCTTATTTCATCTGTCCCAGTGGAGCAAGAAAAATATATCACTGTATGGGCAGCAGGAGAATGAGTAGCCTGGTATTATCTGTACTTTTTGATTCAGTCTGCAGGGAAAGCTGAGAGTCAGAGAAGAATCAGGGAACTTTGTGTTCAGCCAAATTCCAGAGCCTTTGGTGTCTGGCCAGATTTACAAAAGTTAATTGTACATTTGTATTTTGTGTTGCAATATCTGGGAGATTTGCAAAGTGGTTCTCGTGGATCGCTTTTGGGTACTCCAGCCATTCCCACTAGACATGTGCTCAGCTTCCATGCTCAGGGCACAATGTCCAGTGTCCCCACACTCACAGGTATGGTGGTCCCTTACCTGTCTAGTCATCCCAAGAGGGTGATGCCTCCCCCAGCACAGAGGGAGGCTGGGTTGGTCATCCTGGAGCTGTTCTGCGGCATGTTTTTCCCTGAGTGCTGGCACCACCTCCTGCTTCCCCAGCAGGGACGTAGCAGAAGTGGGTGGGAGCTCATGATACCTGCCTCAGTGTTCTCTTCCAAAGTGCCCTGAGGCAACTTAACCGTTTTAGTTGTTCACTTTTAGTATTTTCCTTTGAATCTTGTTGCAGTGGATGGCAATGCTGCTTTTTTCTTACAGAGGCACCACTGATGTTTTTTTTTCCCACTGCTCTTAACTTCTTGTCCAGTTGAGTCATTCAAGCTTGGAAATCTCTGGCGATTTTGGATCTGAATGTGACTGGATTAATCTGTGCTACTGCCAATACTTCTTTAGGGGATAGGGGGAGAGTGAAAGGGAAAAAATGAAAGAAAACATTGAATTTATAGCACTCCAGATGTCAGAGAAATGAACATAAAAGTGCAGATGCCTTATAATCAGGCAGACTGCTCAAATGTATGCAAATGGGTGACAAGTTTATGTGAATATGGTTAAAAAAAAGAAAAAGCAAGGGAAAAAGGTTTAAATAATCCTGTTCTCATTGCTGTAAGTCTTGGAAATTTGGTTTGGTGGAAGTCACAACTGTGATGGCCTGAAGAAAGCCAAAGCTCTAGTATATGTGGCCAGCCAAATAGACTTTGATTGGTCTTAATGTTCTTGGACATACCATTAAAGTAACATAAATTCATACCTTCTAAGTTATGGGGCTTATTGATCAAGCTTTTCCTTGCACAGCAGTATTTAGATTATTCTGCAAATCATCTTCATGGCTAGGTGTGAGAGATGGCTACAGTGGCTACAGTTAGGGTGGTGTAAATGTATGGATTTAAGCGAGAGCAGATGTACTTGCACATATATTTCTCATAGGAGCTTCTCAATTGTTTGGGGGTAACAAAACAATTCTTTCTGTCAAATGTGCTTCCAACTTGTGAATTAATTATATCTGCCTTCCTGCAAACTGTTTAAGAGCAGCTGGTCTTCCTGGCATTTTGTATTAGCATGCAAAGAAGCTTCTCCAAAGCATGAAATGCCAAAAGGAAAAGCCTATGTCTAAGTTCTACCATGGGTACATGGAACTGAGTGGTTTGTCTGCAGCCAGGTGAAGGAAAGAGCCACTGGTCATCAGTCTAAGGCACCCCTCTGTGCAGGACCTTGGTTAACTTTCTATGCCTTTTTACTGTTGGATAAAAGCAACTTAAAATTATAGTTATAGGCAACCATAACGTTGAGGAAAACTGATACAGTCTGGATAATCTGCTGCTAAACAGCTTGTGTGGGTCTGTGTCCAAACCCCATGTCTTTAAATAACATTTCAAGCCAACTAGCTTTTCTGGATTCCTTTGCTTAAAATGCAGAAGGGATTTTTGGATGGCAACTGCTATTAAAGTTTCTAACCATTGCTCGGATGTAGTCTTTGTTCATTTTTGCAGGAAAAGACCTACTGTACCCATAGTCCCATGATGCAATACTAGAACCTTTTAAAAAGTTATTAAACAGGTTGTAAAATCTCCTTTAAAAATATGCTTCGATTTGTACAATTTTTAGAAATGGCAAAGGGCAAAACAACATCCTTACCACCATTAAACTCCCAAACACCCCTGCCACCCTCCCCCCCATGCCAAAGCCTTAATTTACAATATCTTGGTTTTACTGTATAGAAAAGGTGAGAAAAACAATACTAGTTACACAGTACACTTACAAATACCAGCTTATATGAGCCAACACTGGCAGTTAACATCTTAGATTTTTCTCAGCAATAAGCTACATCTGCAGAACTTATGAGTTGGGTTTTATAAAGTTCACAATTCAAAAATGTCTCTGTGCTAAAGGGCTTTGGCTTTCTAGCTCAGGGCAAA
Organism: Mystacornis crossleyi; assembly: GCA_013400655.1. Taxonomy (NCBI): domain Eukaryota; kingdom Metazoa; phylum Chordata; class Aves; order Passeriformes; family Timaliidae; genus Mystacornis; species Mystacornis crossleyi. The sequence continues at coordinate 17,848 of VYZQ01000037.1, forward strand.
TTTTATATGCTACAGTCTGTAACCATCTTTGTTTCTAGAGAAGTATATGCATGGATCATGGATTAAAACGTTTTACTATGTGCCATGTGGGTTTTATTATCTGAATAGATCATATCCTAAACAGGTCAACTGCCTCTGATTTAAACGCATGGAGAATGGGAAACAGCATTTATTCATGCAGTGGGTTTATCATGTGGTACTGCAGCTATTCTTCACTCCCAACCGCTACCGGAAGGGGAGAGCAGGATGCTGGGCATCTGAAATCAACATCAAATCTAATCCCACTCCATTTCAATAGATGCAAGTTTTGGTATAAAGAAATAAGTCTCAGGAGTCGTTGTGATAAGACATTATATATGAGGCATTTTATATATGGCATTATAAGGGAGTTTGATGTAGTGTTCTCTCTTGTTCTTCCTGTTTGCAAGATCACCTCTGACAAAAGCTTGGCTCTGCCCCAAGAACCATGGTAGATACCAACGAGAATGTGGTATAACTGCACCCACAAAATAGAAGGTCAGGCATTCCTGGATGCTCCAGGCACCTCTGCAGATGCTAAAGTGCTTTGTGGTTGAGTACAATGGAAAACACAAAAAGTGTGAGTATTTGGAAGGCAGAGGGGAAACAGAAGAATGAGTAGGTATAATATCTGTGAATGGAAACAGTTGTCTCTATGGGACAAAGCCAGGAGGGGTAGTATTGCTACTACATATTTATTGTTAAAATTAGCTGCTATTAAATATGTTTCAGTATTTTATTATTGTTTTCAGTGAGACCAAACTATTATATAGCTGTGCAACAATTTCCCAAGGGAAGTACGGGGAAGCTATTTACTGATTTGCTTAAATCTCTGTTGAACAAAGCAGTGGAAAATACTTTGTAGGAAATAATCATCCATTGGCAGGAGGCTAGAATAGGTTACGTAATAGGGATCGTATTTCTGTGACAATGAATGATCCTGTTTTTACAATATTCATTGCTGGTCATGTACCCTAGACTTTGTTTATTTTTGTCTCATCCCAAGATGATAAGAAGATAATTCAACTTACATTTTTGCCCAAGCATTCTAGAAAATAGTTCAGTGTTTCTTGTCTAAATTTGCGCATGGCACTATCACCATACACACAAAGTCTTGCTTCTCCTGGAGACATACATGTTTTTCTGTACTGAATTCCCAACAGACTGTAGTATCTATCTATAAAAAAGGGAGAAGGGAGACGGTCTTGGGAGTTATGCACTGATCAGTGTAACCTTGGTATCTTAAGGTATTAGATACCAGAACAAATTATTAAGCAGTCCATGTGTAAGCACCATTCAGATAAAAAGGTGATAAAAGAGAGTCAACACATATTTGTCAAGAACAAATCATGTTAAACCAATCTAATTTCCTTCCTTCCCAGGGAAACTGGCTTAGTGGATAAGGCGTAAGTGGTAAATGTAATACATCTTGACTTAAACCAGGATTTTTGACACTATGGGAGATTATATGCTCTCATGTAAACTGAAGAAATTTTGCCTGGATAACGGGGGAGGGCCTGATTCTTTAAAAACCGCTCTCTGAGAAAGCAGTTAGCAGTGATGACCTGCTAAAAGGAGAATTCATTTTTGCTCTTGAAGAGGCTTAATTTTGGGCCTGGTTCCCATCAATATTTTCATTAGTAGCTTGAATGATGGGATAGAAAGTGTAAAATTTAGGCTGAGGATACAGAAGTGCTTTAGAGCACAGGACTAGAAGAACAAATGAACATGATACATTGGGAAAAATAAATTAGTACAAAGGCACTCAGATTATAGAACTGCAAAGTAATATGTGTCAGAGAATCTGTAACTGCATGGGGACTTGGCAGCAGGAGAGAAGATGGAGCTTTGGTGCCTGGAAAGTGGAACATAAATAAAAGATGTGATATAAGGAGAGCAACTCTTAGTGTGCAAGACGTGTCCAGTGGCAAGAAGTCAGCAGCTGGAATTTTGGACCTGTGTTTTTTCACTTCTTTTTAAAGTGATGCACACAAGTGGGATGTAATCGAGAAGAATGACGCAAATTATTTGAGAATTAGAAAATATGATCTGTGCTGAAAGACTGAAAGATTTGTGCATGTTTGTCTGAGGAAGGGTATAATTCTTGTAGGCAACTGCTGTTAGAAAGGGGATGCAGATCTATCAGTCACTGTGGCTGTGGAGCGTAGGATTGCAAGCACTATATTTTCACACGTGTTTAATAGGAGGCTCTCTGTATAAACTAAACTGAACTCAGATTTAGCAGATCAGTGCTTCACTTGCTCAGGCATGTGAAAAGTGTATCACACACTCAGCTCTCAACAATGCTACTGACCCTGATCTGTGCTTGTTGCTCTCTTTGCCCAGATTGCCATCGCGTCTCTGTATTTAACTTGGTATTATAGATACAGTGCGTCTATAGCCTTGCATTCAGCTGTTGGTGTTTTCAAAGGGGTGAAGTTACCTAAGGTGTAGATTAACCTAAACTGTAGATTAAAGATGTGAAAAAAATCCAGAGACTGACTTCACCAGTAGCAAAACAAGGCTTTTAGTTGTTTAAAAAGTATCTATATGGATAGGATTGTTAATCAGTGGAATAGGTTACTCAGGGATGTTGCAGACTCTCTCCTAAAGGTTGTGAGAAGTTTGATGGACATATGTCATGGCTGCAAGAAAACTTGATACTGCTTCTAGGTAACAAGATAGGCGGGATGCCCTCTTAAGATTCCTTTTAGTCTGATGTCTGTATGATTCCTGTGACATGATGTTTTGGAACAATATAATATATTGTATATCCCTGCAAAAAAAGCACGGAACTGACATAATCCAGGCAGTTTTGCTTTATGTTGAGAGATGAAATTGTATGTATGCATTCATAAAAGTCTCAGGAAAATAAATGCCTGATTTGACTTTAAATATAAATGAACATGGCAAGAATGATATGCTGAATAATGACCCTGCAAACAAAACCCCTAGCTCAGTTCCTCAGTATGAACTATCACAGGGCATTGATTATCTATCATGTCTAGTTTGTGTGATAACGTAAGAATTTGAATTGTAGCCTCACCCAGAACAAACACAGATGCGTTTTTTCTAGGTGTTAATCTCCCAAAGGCCCACAGTCTTATAATGTACACAGACCTTGGAGCCCCAGTCTGGTTCACTCTGTATCAAATAAGCTGTATTAATATCCTGGGTCAAAACTTCCTTCAGGCAGCCTGAGGGCAGCAGTCATCCAAATCCATGTGCGCTGACACCTTCCCAGCGACAAGCTTCTCCTTGCTGGACCCTTGATTTATGACTTATATGTTTTCTATTTGTGAGAAATGTAGTGTTTATTTGACACATGAGGCTTCTGATAACTCTGCTGTTGTTAAATTTCATCCTGCTTCTGTGGGGAATGGTTACCCTGCCCCCGCCCCCCAAAAGCTAAGAATGAAGGGGAAGGTTGCAAGGAAATCTAATTGCACTCCTTAAAACACTGTTTTGAGAGAGGACTCTGGAGTCAAGCCTTCTCATTCCAGCCCCCACTCCTTGCATTTTCTCTGTACTAGAGAACCTTGACCTGGCAGTGGTGAAATTAATAAAACGTTGATGTGAAACTGTTGCTTTTTTTCCTCCTGTTTCACTACCATACAGCCTCGGGCTCTTAAATTGGAGTATGTGCTTACTAAATCAGTGATTTGGGGTGATCTGCTCCAACTCTTCCAGGAAGGCTCCTTCCGTTGCTGCCATGCTGGCTGTAGGAATTACCTTGGGTCCTGCTGCAGCCTATTTTGGGAGGGTAGCTGTATTCTGGTGCCTTGCCTTGGTTGTGCTGCGAGTGGCCTCTGAAGGCAGAAAGGCAGAGGGCAGTCTTTGTCTTCTCTGCACAGGGCCTGGGAGGCTCTTAATACATGGCATATGTCCACGGAAAACAATAGCTACATGAGAGATGGCTGCGTCCCATGGGTGGCCTTTCAGGAGCAGGGAGATTTTGAAAGAAAAATGCTGCTGTGCCCAACTTCCCTTGTGTACATGCTGCTACCAGAAGCTCCCCCTATGAATCCCTTTTCTTCAGAGCCGAAGCCAAATCCTGCTGCAGTCCATAACCAGAGGAGCGTCCTGCTGACTTCTAGGGGAGACTTGTCTGAGGGTGACATGAAATGGTTCCCAAACAACAAATCCTTTCAGCTCCCTTCTTGTGAATACTGTGGCTTAGCTCCACTGCTGGTCTGGAACATGACCCCCCCCTCACCCGTCGTTTGTTAACCCTTGGAGATCTGCTAGTCCTGGTGGTGGCTCCTCTGTCTATGGCCATGGTGGCAAGATGGGGATTGCTACAGGGTTCAGTACCAAGTGTGAAGTGTTGAGGACTTTCTCTATTTATTGTATCAATTCTGTGTTGTTTTATTGAGTCTTTGTTCATAATACAGAGTGCTTACAAGCCCAGAAAAAGCTCCAAGTCCTACCTAAAGAGAATTTACATGAATTTTAAGGAAAATCCTTGAAAGATTTGACCCAAAGAAAAGCTTGCACTCATTTTCTGTGGTTATTTCTGTAAGTGCTTGTCTGACTTTGAGGTATATGGAATGTCAGCTCTGGTCTCTCATGGCTTCAGTGAGAGACCCCGAGCATTTGGGAAGCAAGTTACTGTCTGTTAGATTTCAGCTGGAATAACGTATTAAATTTTCAGACTAGACTTGCTTCAAGTACAGTGTTGACAGCATGCTCAACTTGTAGCACTTGGAGTTAGATGGACATTTACCAAAGTAACACATCTTACACATTTTAACAAAAATGGAAACAAGCAAAATCCTCAAAACAAAATTATTTTTTGACAGATTGGTAGTTACTGTCCTAGTGTGAGTTTGCCCTTTCCGCAGTAGTCAGTGTTTTTTCCCCGAGACGTTTGTTATTACACCCCCAAAATTTCCAGCCTTCTAATTACATGAAGGCATAAACAAATAGAAATAAGGGCAAATAAAAGGCAAGAACCTGATGTGTTTTCAGTTGCACGTTGCTCCTAATGAAAGTCATGTGTGCAAAAACCTCAGTGATTTTGTCCTGGCTTACTGAAATTAAACAAAGAATGACACCTATTTATAATCCTGAGAGTTCTGCCAGCAATATATTTTATCACTATGGTTGCAAAAAAACAAATAGCCACTAAGGAAGTATTTTTCACAAAAATGAATGAGCGTGGAGGGTTCCATGGAAAGAGTTGCTGCTTGTGGTGGAGTAGTGGGGAAATGCAAAGCAAGTGAGGAGAAGTAGTTAAAAGCAAAAAGGGACTTTTATTATGGTGCTGATATTTACTGTTCCCTTTCATTTCATCAGCTTGGTTTGCAATAACCTTCTGTCACTTACATAGGCTAGTTTTTCTACTGTAGTTTCAGCAGGAAAGAAAAGCGGGATCTTTAAAATAATTTTGTTTATTTGTAATTAGAAAGCAAGTAACTTAATTTCTTTTTCTTGAATTGAATTGATTCCATTTAATAAATACAACAGAGTGCTTACCAAAGTGTTCTCAAAGTAACGTAAACCACATGTAGCATCCCACAAAGAAAGGACATCAAAATTGAATTTCTGAATGATTTTATGTAGATTAATTTATTGTGGCTAAATGCAACCAGCCTCCTTTTCTGCTGCCCCATTGTGTTCAGAGCTCACCAGCTGGCATTAACTGCATAATATGGTCCCTGGAAAGGAGTGGCTGGAACACCATAATCGTGATAGAGTGAGGCTGTAGGTGAGAGCAAAGCAGGAATCCATCCTCAAACTCTACCTAATCCAAAAAATGCCTATTGCAGGCAATATGCTATGTGTGACAGGTCTGAAAATTGTAATAGCAGGATTCAGACCGGGTGCCCATCCGTTTCAAGGAGCATTCACAGAGTTCCTTGGTGGTGGCAGCTATTTTGGGAAGACTTCTGCAAGCTGTTTGAAAAGTGAGACTCCAATCTTTACCAGGGCATTCAGGGTATGAACACTACTCATCACCAGTGGTAATAAGCCTGAAGGTGTGGTGTTCAAATCCTGTTTGTCACACCTTCAAGGAATCCTCTAGATGAAATTTTCTTTACACTTGTCATCTTCTAAGGAAAAAAAAAAGTGATTTATTCCTAGGGAGGGAAACTTTTAAAAGACATTTGAAGCATTAAACCTTTTTTTTTTTTTTTAAGGTGCTGCACCTCTTTGTCTCTTGAAGATGTGAAGAGCTGGTTTAGGTCTGGTATCTTCCATAACCCCGTGTTAGTACTTGCCTGTCATATCAGGTGCGTAAAACTTGTCTGCCTATTATACAGTGAGCTGTGATTGAATCCTTTATTTATGACTTCTGCCCCACATTGCATTAATTAGAATGCAAATTAAGTCTTTCCTGGAAAGCTGCTGTTTACTTCTGACATACTTTACATGTTTCATTAGTCTTAGGACCCTGACAGTCAAGTTATGTCAATTTAACAAGTTATCAGTCAGCAGAGCTGCTGTAATCGTACGTACACATGCATGTAGGCATTGTGGGCTGCAACGGGATGCAGAAATGGGTTTGCCTCCAGCAAAAGGCATTTAAGAGATGTTGTCTTGTCTTAGCTACTGGGCTCAGCTAATTAGAGGTAAATTTTTCCCAACAACATAGCTTGATCTTGTGCATAAGCCTTTAATTTACACCAGTGCTTCTGAATTTGACTTTGTAAGATGTTTTTAACTGAGAACCTCAATTTTTGCTAGAGAGTAGGTTATTTGGCCACCGCACTTGACAGTGACTGAGAAGTCTGTATCCCTGAGTAGCAGGACATGAGAATCCTAGGTAGGCACCTTAAAGGTTATCTAGTTCTAATCCACCTGCCATCGACAGGGATGTCACCCACTAGACTGGATTGTTCAAAGCTCCGTTCAACCTGGCCTTGAACACTTCCAGGGATGGGGCACCCACAAACCTCTCTGGGCAAACTGTTCCACTGCTTCACCACCCTCTGAGTAATGGATTTCTTCCTAACATCTAATTTAAACCTGCTGTCTTCCAGTTTGAAACCACTGCTCCTTGTCCTGTCACTATTTTCCCATATAAAAAGCCCCTTTCCCTTCTTTTCATAAGCTCCCCTTAAGGTACTGGAAGGCTGCAGTCAGGTCTCCTTGTAGCCTCCTTTTCTCCAGGCTGTACAACCCCAACTCGCTCAACCTGTCTCCCTAAGAGAGGTGTTCTGTCCCTCTGGTCATCTTCAGTGATCTCCTTTGAACTCAGTCCAGCAGGTCCACCTCTTTCTTGTGCCAAGGATCCCATTAAGGACCACATTGAGGTTGATTGCGACTGAACAGACTACAAATTACAGAGGTGTTTTTTCTGTTTTAACCACGCAGTTTAGCACAGTCTGCATTTACATGTATGTCGCTGTTTATCAGCCTTTAGGAGCTGACATTTACTTGAGTAAAGTGGCCATGTTCAGTGCCTCTCTAGGCCTGAGGGCACCTGCTGAGGTTTGGCAGTGTGGCTGAGCCTCTCGTGCGAGGCTCCCTCACCTTCCTGGCACAGACCCACTGAACTCTGTGAGAACAGATGTCCTGTGTGGAGCTTCTCTTGTCTCTGCTTGCCTGTAAGGTGGTGGGTCTGGAGGGGAAGCCACATTAGGAGTGGCTGACGTCGCTTGGTCTGTTCATCCTGAAGAAGAGGAGACTAAGGGGAAACCTCACAGCAGTCTGCAACTTCCTCGAGAGGGGAAGAGCAGGGGCAGGCACTGATCTCTTCTCTGTGGTGACCAGTGACAGGACCCAGAGGGAATGGCCTGAAGCTGAGTCAGGAGAGGTTTAGGTGCAATATTAGGGAAAGATTCTTCACCCAGAGGGTGGCACAGGAACAGGCTCCCCAGAGAAGTGATTGCAGCACCAAGCCTGACAGAGTTCAAGAATCATTTGGACAATGCCCTTGTGGACATGGTGGTGTGATTCCTGGGGTGACTTGTGCAGGGCCAGGAGTTGGACTGTAAGGATCCTGATCGGTCCCTTCCAGCTCAGGATGTTCTATGATTCTATGATTCTGTAGCTGTGCCAAGTGCAGAGTTGAAAAAGTTGCATTTTCTCTTTTGTGGGAATGATGTCACTTTGGAGGAAGATCTATTTTGAGAGCATTGTTTAAGAGTGAAAATGGTGGTGTGGCTGGGTTGTTAGTTGGACTTGAGGAGCTTAAGGTGTTTTCCAACTTTAACAATTCTATGATTCAAAAATACCTCTACTTTCTTAACCTTTCAAGGTGCTGTGATGAAAGACGTATCTCTGAATGTGTTTGAACCCCAGAGGAAGAATTTTCACGCAAGAAGGAGCTTACACCAAAGTAATGAAGAATTTGGCCCCTGGCACCGTTATTTTCCTCAGCTCCCACAGTGACAGAAGGGGGTGGAGGGAAGTAACCTATCCCATTTCTGTTTGAAAATATTTAGCTTGAGTGATGTGAAGACTTCAGTAGATCTGTGACAAGATCAAAGACTATAAATTATTTAACAGTGGTTCTAGTTTTGTGGAATTATTTAAAGTATCATAATTGCAGCTCAGCTTCCCAGCCTTCATTTTCAAGTCTGGAATTCTGTTGGGAACTATCATAATCACTGAAGAGTATAATATTACAGGCTGGGTATAAAAATATCTTTTTAATGACTAGCAAATTAGTGAAATGTCTTGACCTAAATCTAGACCAAACAGAAGACAGTGTTTTTATGGAGGGGTAAGAAAGACTAAATTGTCACCACATTGTTATTCTTGTTAAATTCTCCACTACTTAAAATGTCAGTTGATTAGATAAAATTTGTAACACTGTGCATCAATGCAAGTGATGAAGGGCTGTGTGTTACATAGTATCTTGGCATTTCTGCAATTTTGTTTTCCTTTTAATGGTAGCATGTGCATTCTGTGACTGAAACTTGGAAAAATAAAGGCTATTCATTACTTTAGTACCCTGTGAACAATAGAGATCTTGAAAGGCATTGCAGGGAACTCCTCTGTGTGTTGGCTCTTCAAGAAGCAGGATGAGCCCTTGGAGGGTTTTCTCATAGGCTTCAAGTTATTGTTGTGTGCATGATCTGCCTGGCTAAAGTCTTTGTGTCTGACTTAAATAAGGTCTAGAAGACACAGGAATGTCTCACTCCATACCATGTGATTCATAGTGTTAACCAGGTCTCTGTTAACATAGAAAGACGAATTTATTCTCCAAATTCCAGTTTGCAAATGACTTAAGGTACCTGAGCCCTTGTGTTCCTGTGTGCAATCAGTTTTCAGTGGCAAAAGCCTCAGTTTGATGAATTTTGACCATATAGTGAAGATACCATGTAGATCTCTGCAGATGAGGACTCTATTTCCAATTACGTTGCCAATTTTCACTGCGATTTGGGCCAAGTCACTGGGCTTTCTGTTCTTCGTTGCCCCCAAATCTAGCCAGAAGTGACAACACCGACTGGTTTACATGTTAAGCATTATGGTGCTGCAGCTGCATTTTCAGAGTCTCTGTAATGAGGGAGGGAAATAAGAGTGGTGGCGCAGACAGGCTGTCTGCATTTTGCCTTCGTGCCAGGGTACAATAGATGTTTCTGAGGCAGAGACCTCCCTAGCGTCCTGTGTTCACAGAACTCCTTATGCCATGAGGCTGCAGTCTGTAACTCCGAGCACCCAAGTGAGCAATAGGAGCCCAGAGATAACACAAGGCACAGACAGTGGTTGTCTCCATTCCTGCCTTTCTTTCCACATGGCTAGGGCCCGTGGTACTCTGCATTGCAAAGACAAATGACAAATTTGTTCAGCACCTGGCTGCAATGAATGTGATTAGTCTTTAATTAATATTAATTAAAGCATGAAGCATGCATGAGCATGAAGGAGATTCATAAATTAAATGGAAAAGACTGTTATCTTGAGAATTTGTATCCTGGTAGGACCTGTGTAGCAGGTTGGAAGCCATCTACAGCAAGGTTACACTCAGTACCTGCATGGATTGTGGATGCATGTTAGATGTGGAATGTTCTCCCAGAAGACAAACACAATGTGAACAATCGTTTTTACTGGCAAATGTCATCTGTTAGATATCAGCCCAATTTTCTCTAGTGACACAAAGCAGGCTTCACCCTCGCTGTGTTGAGCATTTAGTTTGGCTGTGTGCAACCTAGGGCTCTGGCTCAGCTGCTCTTTCAGCTGCGTGTTGACATGCACTGGGGATCTGGAGTCTCCAAGGCGTTTAAGCAAGATTGTATCATGGTGCAGCCATTTCTTTCACTTCTCTTCACTGAATTACGTCCTCCTACTCCTTGAAAATATGGTAGAAATTGCTTGAAGAGTTTACTCATTTTGTTACCATTCCTTGCTGTCTACTTCTGCTGAAGTAGTGCTGACAGACCAGGAAAGGCTTAGAAAAGGATATTAGGAGAATGATCAGAGACCTGGAAACCCTACACACATAAGCTTAATCTAGTTAGTTTATCCAACACCATGACCTAATGATTCCTAGATGTACTTTGATTGAAGAGCTTTTTAATTAGTGAATAGTTTTTTCCTGTCCCAGGAAAAGGCTGGAAAAAATAGGAAATGAGAATTTTGTTTGGGTATTTTTTTTTTTCTATTTTGTTTTGTTTACTTTTTTCCCCCCTTAAATTGTAAGAGTGATTAATCACTGCTTTCCTGGGTGGGTGGTGAGGTCTTCATCACTTTCAGTCTTTTAAACTTAAGCTTTTCATTTCTGGAGTCAGGAGAAGGTTTCATGGCCTGTGGTTGTAGGAGCTTATGGTCGAGCAGACTTGATTCTTCCAGTTGTGTGTGACTGGCTTCAGTGGCTTTTCTGGTCCCTTCCAGCACGGTATTCCTAGGCCTGTGTCTTCCAAATAAGTCCCATCTTTTGATTTTCAAGAAGGATGAAATTTTGAGTGAAGCAACCGCTGACCTTAGATTTTCCAGTGTAAGATCTCAGATATCCACGGTCCTTCCATGTGGCCATAAATCTTCAGCCGTACAAACTCGGCTTGATAAGTGGTAGAAATCCTCTTCCACTGAAGAAGCTCCAAACCCCTCTCTTTACTGGCATGATTTTGCCAGGAAGTCTCTTGGTGAGACTGTGCTGTGTGTAATCAGGCTTTGGAAAGCTTCCAGATACATTCCACACTGTACACAAACTAGACAGGGCTGAAATCTCATCTAGTGTGTGTCCTGGAATTACTACTCATCCCTCTTTATAATAAATGAGTGCTGTTTGGCTATAATCTTTCTAAGCTGTAATACACTGGCATCCTGGAGTGCAAGAGTCCTATCTTAGATGACTACATTCTAAACATACCCTAGGGACTGTTAGAGAAATTTATAATCGTCCCTTTAGAATCCCAGGATTAAATTCTAAGTGGCAAGCAAATAAATAAACAATGTTTCTCCCTAATGCCTATTTATTTACTGTAGATCAATGGAACATTCAAGGATGAAATTGGTTTTCTCAGAGGATTAAATATATATTTAAAATAGGCTTTATTATGAGAATTAATAGTGTGGATTCTGGAGGGGTGAAGGGTTAGTGTGAGCCAGGTTATCATAAACAGTTCCATTCTGAAAGAACTATTTAGAGGTAGGAGAAGAGAAATTAAGTTAAAGGATGCCTAATTGTGGTTCATCAGTTTGACATGCTGCTAAAAGAACTCTTTGAAATTGCCCACTGTTACTGGGAACTGGGGAAACAGTGTGAAAATTGACACATAATATGTGGGCCAACACATGGGATTGCAATACCTGTTCAGGGCAGGACCTGCTGTTTGCCCTATTTTTGTGCCTGGTCCAGAAGAGCAGATGACATCTGTGTGCGTGAGAGGTGACCTCAGCAGCTGCAGAGCCCAGCTGCTGGACTGCACCCCACTGCTTCCTCCTCTGACCAAAATACACCTGGCCATGAGGCAGGTTCCTCTTACTCTTGGACCAGCTGTGATAACTGATGCTGTTTTCCTCCTCTAGTTTTTACTGGGCTCCTCATCTGTCTAAGTTTGGAAGGATTCTTTTGATTCTGTATTGCCAAAAGGAAAAAGAACAGCAACAGCAGAGAGTCCAGGGCTGTTTAACTGAACTGCAGAGTGGTTTGGAGTGCTGTGGATTGGGGCACTGGTTGCTGCCACCTCATACAAAAATGTAAAGCACTCTCTTTTCATCTTTGGGAGCAAAACAAACCAAAAACCCTGGGAAAACAATGTTAGCAACCACATGCAGTCTGTAAGAGCAGAGTTGTTAGACCACAATATCATAAGTGTCCAGGTGAACGAAAGACCTGTGAAAATCCAATATTGAAAATATATTGTGTTTGTACAGAACATTGTTTTCTTCCCTCTCTTTCTGGTTGTTGTTCTCTGTGGTTTCTGAGTGAGTTGCAGTGTTCTCAAAGACTGACAGTATTGCAGCTCTGTTGACCAAGATGTAGATCTGAATGTAGCGTCTATAGATGAGAGAATGAAGTGTATTCTGTATTGTATACATGAAATCTATAAGGGTGTGTGTAGATTCTCTAAGACTATTCTATATGCTGCATGTACCCTTATATTTTTTTAATGCTATTTTCTCTTCAGTGCCTGAATATGTCCTTTTTTTTTTTTTTAGTCCCATTTCTATTGCAGTCTTTATCCAAGCTCTTCATTTCTCTGCTGTGATGGTGGTGACACCTGAATGTTTCACTTTCAGGGCTGTAAAATCCTCCTGTTGAAGCTGTGTCTATAGAATTGTGGAATTTGCACCTGGAATTCTTGTGCTTCCAAGGTAGGGAAGGGCCTGTTGCTAAATTTCACAGAGGCTGTAACAACGCATGAACATGGTAGGACATGAGGGAAAGTTCCTTTTGATTAATTTTTCGGGCACAGTCCTTTTTTTCTGAGTTAAAACTTGTGTTCCACAGGAGGCAATGGTTCCTGCCAGGCTGCTGTGTGCCACTCCAGCCAGGCAAAGCAAAAGAGTTAAATGTTATTGAGTATCTGTGACTCACAGGCTTCATGTAGAAGAGAAGGGTGGCAGTGATCAAAGCAAGTATGAAAAAGAATAACTGGGGCATTTGGTTAATGATGGCTGAAATCTGAAGAGGAAGGAGGGCGAGAAATTTGGGTACTAGAGAGTGAATAGGAGCATGAAGGAGTGTGGAAAATATGTACAGTGGCAAAAAGAGACACTGCAGAGGTTTATAAATGATGCAGGAAACTATGAAGGCTAAGATGCAGTTGGGGGACTGATTATATATATGTGATGGACTTAAAAATTCTTACCATTGTCTGGAGAGGTTATGTGAAAAAGAAAATTTGCGTGATGGGACTAAAAGGCATTGCTAGTTGATAACTATAGGCTCTGCTTTTGAAAGGCCATGAGAATTTTAAAAGATGGGAGGGATGATTGTGGGCTTTGCAAATGAACTCTGTGTGTCGGGGGGAGGTGAAATGTTCCTCTATATTTTGTTTGAGGACTGGAGTTTTGGGGTTGTTGTCAAGGAAATGCTTATGGCTGTAAATTGCATTTTTTTAAACACTCTTTAATTTAAAAGCCCTTTGTCCCATTTGCTGTATTAGTCTTACAGTTCTTGCTTTAGGCTTATATTAAAAGTTGGTAGTCTCAGCTGGAGGAAAACTAGGGGATAGATCAGATGCTAATTAATTTCATGCTAATTGTGCCATAATTTGAAATCCAGTGGATTAGTTTTCTGTGGGAGAGCTGAAATATATGGAAAGACAAAAATGAATAAGGACAATTAATCTCTGTAAAACTGCTTGGGATGCTCTAAGAAAAGAGGGTTTGTTGTTGCTTTTATTTTTTGTTTGAAGTGTTTTAAAGATGCCTGGGCTGTGGATTATCTGGAAGATTCATTTCAGCTGAAAAACACCTTTTTGTTCCTGAAACACCTAAAATACCTCAATGGCTGGCTAAGCTCTTGCTGAGGGTTCCCTCCTTGTAGGATGAGTGTTTGAATTTGGACAGAGTTCCTGTTTCCCCACCATGGGAAGGTGGTCCAGACCTCTGAGCTGAGTGCCTGGGAGGGAGAAAACATTACTTATCATAGAATCATAGAGTGCTTAGTTGGAAGGGGACCTTGAGGATCATCTGGCCCAAACTTTCTTGGCAAAAGCACAGTCTAGACGAGGTGGCCCAGCACCCTGTCCAGATGAATCTTAAAAGTTGTCTATTTATTTCTTTTCTAGAAGTAGACAAGGCTGGAATGGACAAGGGATGGATGCCAACCACTTCTCGCTCTCTGCATTTCCCTCCCGCCGAGTCTCCAGTGACTGGTTGGAGAGCTTGACTCAGAGCCAGACTGGGGGGAGTAATTTACTGCTGGCCTCTAATGGCTATAAATTACTACATGCTCTGGGGAATAGCAGCTCTAAAGGTAGAGCTGTGACTCAGAGGTGGGTCCCATGCTCACCACCTCTAAGGTTGTTCTCTTACACACGGAGCACCAAGCACTGACTGACTTCAAAAAAACTACCTCTGTGTTTCCAGGCTGGTTCCATACAAAATATCTCTGATTATTGGAGTTCTCTCCATACATATTGTCAGTCGACTAATGTTCAACTATGTAATTCCGAACTGGGGAGCAGTGACTTCTCGAGATATTGTCTCTTGTTCTGAAAGCCAAGGAGCTCCAACTCAGTGAGGAGGCGGGGGGGAATGGCACAGGTTTCACCACTGAACTTTTGTTTTGCTTTCTGCTTATGAACACCAAGCAGAAGTTCAAATAACATTACAAAGCAGAAAGCTTTTATGATTAATTATGCCTGGTACAGGTATAATTTAAACATATTGACTTGTCTGAAGTAAGTGCCAGACGGTGCAATAGGGGAGACAGGAAGTGGCTGGTCGAGATTGCTGAACCAAGCTGGAATAAGAAGTCAGGGAGAGGAAGCGCATCATCATTTAACTTTGCTTGGCAGCTCAGCAGAAAACTGATTCAATCGCTGATGGACGCTGATATCAAAGGGAGAAAAATAATGAAAAATTCTTTGTGCTTTTAAAATTAATGTAAAGCTAATCAATACCTTGACTTGGTGCAATATAAAAATGTAGTACTGGGACCTCCATTAAAATGATTTTTCTTTAGACCCATATTCTGGGATTGCTATTAGAGAGGCTTTAGAGATAATAATGGCAGATAAAAGAGAGCTTTCCAATTCCCACCAGGTTGTTGCGTTTCACAGCAACTAGTCTGTAGCTGTGCTGGGAACTAGATAATGTCAACCCTTGAAAGATTATGTTTTCTTTAGTGTTTTTTCTTTATGGACCAGTGGGTCCCTTGGAATATTTAAAATAGCACTTAAATGGGGTCAGGGATGGAGAGAAGAAGAAACCATTTGACTATACTAGACTCACTGTGCTAAAAGAGATCTTGGCTGGTTTTCTTCTTTCCCCCCCCCTCTCTCTCTCCCCAGAAAACTGTGACCATATGCGAATCTGTGAGCCAAAGTTCAGAAACCAACCAACTGCTTTAGATTTCTGATAACAGATCATATTGTAGTGAGGGCTCTCTTACCTTTGATAACCCAGGTGTCTAAAATCAGAATGTGTGTATTTTTCTCAGTTTAGTGGATGTGTTTTATCACCCTGTGTGCACATTCTTCACTCTCTCACTCACGCTGGTCATAACTGTTTAATGGCTATGACTGTGCCATCTGTAAAAGTGTTACATGGTTCGCCACGGTCCTGCTCGGAGACGTCTACTCCTCCTAAATCGTGTCTCTGTGGGTGCCGGTCAGAGAGGCTCCACAACTCAGCACTCCTGGAGCCGACTGGTGAGTCATGCCTCCGCAGTTCCATGACGCTGGCTGTGCAGAAGCCAGAGGCCAGCCTTCTGCCCCACACTTTTCTCCCTTCTCCTTTCCTGAAAGGTGCTGAACGTCATGAAACTGCAGCTATGCAAAACTTTTGCACAAAGAGTGACTGTCATGCAACTAGGTGAAATTTGCATAGTGTGGTTTTGGAAATGGCTTTTTTTTGTTGATACAGGGCACTATCCCAGGTGTTCTGGTTTTACTTTTCTTGTGTGCGAAGTCTCTGCTCTGAGACAGCTGCAGTGTTTGCTGGACTTACCTTTAGGGAATACAAAGTGGGTTGGTCAGGCTTGCCTCCTTCATCACCTCAAATGCGATCTGAGCTTCCCCATCATCTCCTGAGATTAAATCTCAGCTTCCTGTGCTGGTCTTTTGAGTCCTACTGTTCCTGTAGAATTTGCCAAGGCTGAATCATGGTTCTGTGGCAGCTTCTCAACTTCATTTTTCAGAAGTTCTAGAGGAGATGATTTTGGGATTTGGAGTTCCTCATTCTCAGAAGCTGTTGCCAGTATCTGTATGGGTGAGATAAAGTTGCAAAATGTTGTGGTGTTGCATGCTGCACTTCTCCTGAGTTGGTCCTGGGATCTTTTTGAGGATAAGTCACAACTTCATCAGGAATGCTTAGAGTATAACTTCACTACAGTTCCTTTTTGACAGCAATGGCCCCAAATATAATGTCTCCATAAATCTGTTTTTCAGCTTAGTATGAATTGTTGCATCTACTTAGGCCATGACATTGCTAACAACCTATTACAAGAGGCTGAAGCAAGTCCAAAGAACTGGAATAATCTCCTTTTACTGCCTCAGTGTGACTCTTAAGCATGGCATAGAGTTTGTGATTCAGTTCTTACTTATGGCTTCATTTAGATAGATGGGGGAATGGGAATGAAGGGAACCTCCAAAGTTTAACATGAACATCTGGTTGGGATGGTAACGAAGTTTCACTGTGGGAGGGATTTTGAAGGCATGGAGATGGCATTGTGAGATGTTCTGAAAGCTGCCAATTTTTGTCAGTATGTTGACAATTATTTTCAATTTGTTTTGTTTTGGTTTTTAATTGTTAAAATGTTCCCAGAAGTTTAGTAAATGAGGACATGTTCTTATAAATATTGATCTAAAATGGAAAAACTCACATGGCCCAGCTTTGGTTATGAAACCTTCTTGCTGGTGGTGTCATTTTGCCCCCTGAAGGCCCGTGTTCAGAAGTGCTATCTCAAGTTGTAGGATGAGGGTATTTATCTCAACCTACAATGAGATAAAGCTTAGAATATGCTTCTTTTAAACTGCACATGCAGCCTTGCAAATGGATTTAATCCCACTCCAACACATGGCTCTGTTTGTGGACATACGACGCCAGAAAACAACAATATATTCTATATGATATTTATAAGCTCCATGCAAAACTGCCGAACCAAAAAACCTAGTCTTCAACAGTTAAGATCAGGATTGTGCTTGCAGAGGTGTGTTGTAGTTAGTTTTCTTTCATCCCTTAGATTTTCTTTTTCAAAGATGATGGAGGTTGTTGGAACTTCTGGTTGTTCATTGCATTTAAAAATAGTTTGTGAAATACCACCTCGAGTGGGTCTGAGAGATTTCCTCCTCCTTTTGTGAGTGACCAAGATCGAAATTAAGTGACTTCCTCACAGTATATTAGTTAGATATTCCCAACAGTGTAGTGGGGACATGGGAGCTCTGGGTAACCATCCCAAAGCCAGGTTCTGAAAGCCAAGTGTGCACTGACAAGGCCTGAAACAAGTGGGAGGTTTTTAGCGTCTTGCTCACATATTTACATGAAAATGTGGAACTTGTAACCCTTATGTTACTTACCTGCTAATAATATCTCTGTTCTTGCTTATACAGTGAAAGATAAAATAATGAGCAATGAGTGGACTAAAGACTTGAATTCCACTTGAATTCTTGATGGCTCCAAGGAGCCCTCCAAATGAGTACTTCAAATGGGTACTGCTTAGAGGGTAAGTTATCCCTCATTGTGATCATGAGTGGCAGAATTTAGGTCTTTTGTTTCTGAAAACCCGTGTTTCTAACTCTATGCATTTCAATTCTGCAAACTGTTTATCATGGCTAGAGAAATTAAACTTGCAGGGATGGTCAGTTTTGCTTTCCTGCTGATAAACCTGGTCCTACAAATTCTTTTTTAATGCAAAAATAACCCCTGCTGACTTGTGCAAAGTAACACCTTGATTTATACCTGTCCAAGATTCACAGCATTCAAACTCATCTGTGGGATGGAAATACATTAAGGAATTATTAGGAATTCCTCTCCTTATGGGTTTTTTCACATCTTCTGTGGTCCATCTGTGAAATGGACTGTAAGGGGGAAACATAGGGAGCAGGAGATCAGCATAGTGGGAAGGCAAAACCAATGAAACCTCAATGAATTGATGATGAAAGGAAGGGAGACAAAAAGACTCCAAAGTGAGCTGTGGGTGAGCTGGGGGAAAAGAAGGGAGAACATAGTGTCTGAATGTCCAGAGGAAAAGAAGGGGCCACAGAACTGCCGGCCAGTTAAACAAAAATGAGGAAACGAATGAATGGGGAGAACAGCAATAAGCCGATGCAGTTTGCAGCATGCAGAATTCGAAACAGAGTTTGCAGACAGGAACCGAATATATTTTGCCTGTTATGTTTTTACTGAGTAGGATCTTGACCTGCTTTCAGCTGGGATACAGCTCATTTTCTTCTTAGTAGCTGGTATACGGCTGTGTTTTGGGTTTAGGATGAGAGCGATGTCAATGCACTGATGTTTTGGTTGTTGCTGAGCTGTGCTTGCCCTAAGTCAAGGACTTCTCAGTGTCTCCTGCTCAGCCAGCAAGGAGCAGCACAAGTGAGGGAGCACGGCAAGGACAGCTGACCAGAACTGGCCAAAGGTATATTCTGCACCACAGAGCATCATGCCTAGTACATCAACTGGGGGAAGTTGGCTGGGAGGGGCTGAACACTGCCTGGACTTTGGTCAGAGGGTGGTGAGAAATTGTGCTGTGCATCACGTGTCTATCTTGTTTTTTTTTAATCTCTCTCTCTGTTTTTATTACAATTATAATTATTATTATTAGTGGTAACACTAGGTTTGTTTTTGGGGTTTTTTTTTTGGTTCTTTTGGTTTGTTTGGTTTGTTTCTTTGTTTTTTTGGGTTTTTTTTTTAATTTTAATTATTAAACTGTTCTTATCGCTATGCATTAGTTTTCCTTTGTTTTTTTCTTTCCCTCATTCTCCTCTCCTCCCCTTCCCACTGGTGGGGGAAGTGAGTGAGCAGCTGCTTTGGGACTTAGTTGCTGTATGAGGTTAAACCATGACAGACCTTAATCTCTGAATGGTTTACCTGTCTTCTTAGTGGACCAACTGGACAAATTGGGTGTGATACAGAGTGAATGAGAGGGGCAGCATCTGGCTCTAAATTTGCTGTATTCCTTCTGCTTCATGTCAATGCCACGGAATAAAGTTTTGTATTAGGGAAATTGTGACCTCCGTTAAAAATGTATATCACGTTAG
>VYZQ01000038.1:0-28181 GCA_013400655.1 Mystacornis crossleyi
CCAGTAGTTAGGGTACTTCTCTGGGATCTGGCAAACTAAGTACCATCTTTACTATGACTGACAGAAACTGTGGATGATACGATTATCATCCGCAGCACAGTAAATGTTCAGGCTCTTGAGATTTATGAATGGTTTTTTTCCTACTTAGGCAAGAGACAACCTTCCCACTAAAAAGCATTTCACTGTAACTACTAACCAGCTTAGGGTGGGAGCCTCAGTTCAGAACCTTCTTTATGTTCAGTATTTGTTCATACACAGAACTCAAAGCAGACCTAACTTGCATTTTTGCTACAAATACTTAAATGCCACTTGAATTCTAGAGCCCATAGCCATAGCGGAGATTTGAACTCAAAAAGAATTGCTTCAGGACATTGTGCTGCTTTCACTAAGAAAGAAAACTGCTACTGAAGAAAAAGATACTAAGGAACAAAGATGAATAAAGTTCCAGAACTTTTTCCTCTGAAACATAAATAATACTCTAAATATTCATAATATAAAAAATGTACCAAAGAGTATTACAGTTCTCTATATTGAAAACTACCATTAGATACAATAACACAAAAAATTGCCAACAATAATACAGTGAAAACAAGTCTGCTATTTTCACTCCCAAAATAGAAATCATTAAAAGGTATCATTTTGACCAAATAAATTAGACACAGTCCTTTTCCAAACTGTCACAAAACATTTAGTGTTTGGGTTTCTTGATCAGGAGCAAATTTAATGAATTGAGGAAATCGACAAGGAAAACGCTGACAGTATTAACCAGAATGGAAATAATGGTACTGGAAGGTAGGCTCCAGTGAAAATAAAACTAGTAAAACACAAGACTGACATCCTAACAAGCTCGCCTTCAGAAACAGTTGTATTCTATGCAAGGCCTCTAGCTCAGTGAATAAACAACACCTTTTACTCTGGAAGAAAAAAAAAAAAAACCAAAACCCAAGAATAAGAAGTGAAATAGGAACTAAGATGTACACCTAATACTAGCTCTCACTTTTTTAAGGCAATCTAGCAGAACAGAGCCTGCCTGTGTGCTCTCAAGAAAACTGCAATTTTTTTCAGAGCGGGTATTTGTAGCAGTGCACACAGATACTTTACGTAAAATAAATATCTAACTACTGTAAATCGCTCACATGAACTAATAAAGCACCTGAATGACGGAAAAGGTACCTCTGACAGCTGACAGGTGCCAATATAGAACTCCCAGACCTAGGAGCTGATAGGCCCCCTACTCATCAGAGGTGTAATAAAGATGATAAGAGTAGGAGAGATGTTATTTGCAGTTTTACAAAACAGAATAGCTCAAAGGTACCGTAACTTGAAAATCCTACCTGTTTTGCTATTCCAACTAATCCCTTAATATCCAAAACTTCAGCAGCTACTGAAAATGTATAACCTTGTAAAAAGTTTAATATACTAACTGAGTTTATTTTAAAAAACTGAATCTTTAGCAGTTAAATGCATACATTTAAAAGCCATTGAACAATTACTTTGAAGGTAAAAATGTTAAATGTTCAGATTTTTACCATTCAGAAGGGACAAATGTTAAGAAAGAACAAACCAGAAACAAAAGGAATTAAAAATACACTTTGATCTTTGCACATGTAAATTAGGTCAAGTTAAACACTTCACACAATCTGTTAAAAGGAAACCTGCTGAGTGAACAAACACCTTTGACAGTGCTTGTTTTACTAGGATTAAATGTAAAATAATGAAGCAAAACACTTAAGAGAACCAAGCAAAATAATTAACAAGGTGCTGTTCCTCCTTTGCATTTTTCCTCCAAATAAGACTAATATTGATCAACCTACTCTTCCCCTCCTTAACTGTTCCATGATTTCAGATTAAGGGATGATTTTTTAATGCTATTAGTTCAACTTTGCATTATTACTCAACATCAACATATTAAGTAGGGGGGGGATAAAAAAATAACTGCAGGATCACAATTCTTTCACAGAAATGTCAAAAAAGCTAAGTAAAGTTTAACACTTTTTCTTACATCAGATTCAGCCTGAAATAATTTTTAAAATATTAGATTTATAAATTATTTCTATGTAGCTGGGACAGTTTAAGTACTCTAGAGGCATTCAATTTTAAAAACATAATACCAGGAGAAAACACTTAAGATTTCCTCCTTCCAGCTGAATTTTCTTTTCAGTGTTCTTACATCATGAAACTAAAGGTTGCAGGTGCACCATCAAATGTTTCTACAATATGCTCACAACCTGCAAGTCCATACTAGAGATTATATTTCACAATGGGCTATTACTCAGCAGAGTGCCCTCCCTATTTTTTATTCGATACCATTTAAAACACCTTCCCCTCTCAATACTATTTTCCACTCATGCTGGAACATCAGAAGAGAAACATAGGGAAATGAGGCTTCAAGTCCAGTCCCACTCATATCTACTAGTTCCTGGTAATTTGTCCATAATATAATGGGGTATGTGAAGTTGTGTTATTCCTCATGTGACTGCCTTCAACTGGGAGAGACCTTGACTGCTCATAACTATGCTGGTGAACCAGCATTTTATTCTACCTTACTATTGATATTCAAAGCTCAGCTTTTCTGGTATAACTAGCTACCATCACCACTAGCATCTCTTGCTGGTAGACTTTCCAGATATTCCTGTGCTGTAGAGGACACTTTTTTGCATGTACCTCCAAAACTTGAGCAACTCCTGCCTTTTGGAAAGAAAGAGTGCAATCTCAGTTCTGTCCTCAGTGCTACACAGATCAAAGTTCAATTATCACACACAAAAACCTACTCAACAGCAGATATCTTTAACAAAAGACAAGTAATAACTAAATACACCTACAGGAGAGGATGACCATTTTCTCAAAGCTTGAGAGGGAAACTTAGATAAAGAAGCTTGATACTACTAAGGCATACTTTACTGTCACATAATTTTCTTCTAGTTCCGTTTTTGTGAAATTTTCTGTTTGTCTTCACTGTAAGATCAACAGGCATCATTCAACATCTACTTTTGCTGCTTCCTTTAATTCTAATGGAAGGCACTCTACTCATTTCCTAAATAAACAGAATTAGTTTGCCACATCTTGTCATCTTGTCCTGTTCATAAATAGAGTGCATTTGAGGAAGGGCAGAAATGAAGAGGAAGCAATGGCTACTAAAATTACAAAGAAAAAAAAAAAGCTTTAGCATTCTTTCTTATTTAAATATCTTACTGGCAATACAAAGAATATTTGAATGCTAGGTGTGAAACTGGTAAAGATCTTTGAATCTAACTTGCAAAACAAACTTAAGCTGCACCAATGCAGTAGGCTGATCAAAGGTACTTATCTGCAGTTCAGGATCTCCACAGTATCAATACCAACATATTAGCAGAAAAAAAAATACAGTTGAAAAGAAGTTCACACAACTATTACTACAAATTTAGAGACTAAACTTAAGCTATCTGAAAAGTCCCAAAGTTTTCCTGGACCACTGCTATGCACTATGCAGTTTGTACAAACACCTAGTTACAACAGATTGTATACCAGAAAGACATAATTCCCTAAGGAATACATTAGTGATGCTACCAGCAACAATGGACATTACTATGGATTTAGAGAACCAACCATTAATTTGATGATTAGGTTGACAGGAGGCCTTTGAGTGGCTAACTGACACAAAATCCTAGAGTTAAGCTCTAACCGTATTTATCAGGGAAACCACTGCAAGGAAGAGTGCAGATACTGGCCAAGCCGAAGTAAGCAACGTACAAAAAAGCTACTTGACACACACAGTAGCACACATTTGACAAATACAAAATACATTTTAAAACCCTATCTGTTCTGCATTAAAATTTAGAAAAAAGTTTATAAAAATTGCACCACACTTCGGTGTAAGAAATGTTTTCTCTTTTTAACTGCAGCATGTTTTACATTATCTGCATTACTTATCTACACTTGCAAAACTTATATATATTATTACTCTGAAAATTTATTCCACATTTTCCTATGAACTCATCTGGCATCAGCCAAACTTACCTGAACTCCAGCATTATCAAAGATGAACTTGTTCAATTAAGACTAGAAAAAATTGAGACTTATTATTACCATAATCTGAAGAGTGACCCATATTTAGAAAACAACAACCTCTATATATATGTCATGTGAAATGTAACACTGGAGACTCTATTCTTCATTGCCAAAATAGTTCAGAGACATAAACTGATTTATAAAAAGCTGCATATCTGAGTTTAGCAGCAAAATTGAATATAGTAAAGTACAGCCTATAGTTTTAGACAAGCTTTGGAAGCTTTATCAGATGCGGATCAATTCATTCGCCAGACTCAAGCAGTGTATTTCACTCCACCATGACTTAAGAAGGGAACTTGCATGGACTCAAGTTCATTGCTTGATGTTTGTCTCTACACTTCACATTTACAGTAGCACCTGTAAGCACACAGATAGCATCTACAACCTTGTAATAGTTTGTTTGCATACATGTTATCCTAAAAATAGCATCAAAAGCATCAAATTTTTGCCTTGAAAAATGATTAACATCTTTGGGTAGCATTTTTTTCCCCTTTTTTCAACTTAAGCACAGCACTTGGTGCATACACAGTTATGCCATCTTGCCTAGTGGACAAGCAAAGTTAGTCATTTTCCTGTTTATGTGGGTCAGCAATAGGGAAGAGGAAAACATTAAAAATAGGAAAATGTGATTCTAAAACCACAAAAAGTTGCAGCAGGGACTCAAACAAGGAGTACCCAAAATAACTTCAACTCATATTTTGGAATTAATTAGATACAAAATTTCCACTTAGGGTGAGCTTTTATAGGCAGTAAAAATATAGAAAAATAACTGAAGCAAGAACCACTCAAAGCTCTTCTATGTCTTTGACAATATGGCATTACAACTTCTGCAGACATAAGCATTTTCCACAATAAAATTAGCTAGTTTTCCAAGCTTTTGGCATTTTAAGCATGAATTTCTACTTTCTTCCAGGGATTCGGAGAGTAGACTCATGAGTTTTAATTTTAATGGCCATTTCAATCATCACAAGTATAACAGAAGGGAGGAAACTGGTACTTCACGTATTTTCAAGTGTCCACACTAAAGACTGAAAGGCTGTGAAAGAACACAGAAGCTGAGATGATGAAAAATGGGTGATATCTTGTCATCCAAGAAGGAAACAGTTCAAGTATAACTAGAGGAACACAAGTGGTGGCATTTCTGTTATGTCTGGTATGTATGTGCCATAATACACTAGACTATGCAACTAATATGTTCTATAACAATTCTGAATCATCCACAATACTGCAGAAACACATCCAGAAGACAGTACAGAGATGAAGTTTGCATGAATGAGACAAATTTTCCAGGGAAGGAACAGTATTTGTAGTGAAAGACACTTAGCATAAGACATTGTGAAGTAATTCTGTGTTTAAAGCTTGCATTTTTACACCTTCCTGGCTTTTACTTTTTAACTTATTTTCTGAATTTTTCCAGGTTTCCTGTTAGCACTCCTCAAGCTCCTTTTTATCAATAGGTAATGTATTTTAAACTGTGTCTTTTGCTCCCACTATTTTGGGTTGGATATGCCACTTCTAACGTTTACATGTCTTACTGGTTTCTAGAGCTGAAATGCGTTAGTTTTCAACTGTGAAATATTCCTGTCTAAGCATTCCCAACAGCCTTGCTTTGAGTACTCAACTGCAAACTTCAGGTAGGATTTACAGTCTTTAAATTGATACACGATAGCACTACATACAGCAGCAGTGATTCATTCATCCTTAAGGCAGGATTTAAAAAAATTCTGACTCCAATTATACCCTCCTGACACCCCAGCAATCCCACCTGAGGACTCAGTAAATTTCTTCACTTTACCTTCTAATGACACTGAGAAAACCAAGTGACAGCTGATCTTTACCGTGACCTGAATGGACTGAGATAGGACACTGTAAGAACAAGTGGAGCTACGGTTTCCCCAGGATCTCTGGTTCTTCTGGAATCCCAAAGTTCTAAAAAGGACACAATCATTTTTAGTTTCATCCAAGTTCTCTTAGCTTCCAAGCAAAACACCCCACTTTCATACATGATAGAGTCAACTACGGAAATGACTTTGTATTGGTTTACACTTTGTCCTAACAGAAGTAACTAGTGTTAGAGGACCATAAAGGAAAACTCAGAAAAAGCCTGGAGTGTCACTTTTTCCAGTGTAGGTGTACAGTATGTATGAGGAGAATCTCAAAAATGTATTTCAAAGGATTTTAAAAAGCTTTTCATTGCTGGTGACACATTTTTCCCTGAAATAAGCCACTTCCTTTCTAAAACCCACACAGTACCTCAGTGTCAAGATTCAGTAACTTCGCAAAGTCTGTGTATATATTTTTCTTACCCAAAACACGGAAGTCTTAAATTCTCATTTACTTTCCATGATTTAAGATATATCATGTCAGATTTTAAACATTTCCATTGAGAAAAGAACAAATTTTCTTTGACACAGACTGAATGCATGCCATATCTGAGTGAGATTAAGTACAACAGGTCCTCATCTCTATAGCAGGCATTTGAGAATTGTAATGCTACAGAAAAGTTACCACAGCCAACTGAAGTTGGGAATAAAAATTTCTTCTGAGCTACCCACGTATAAAGAAAGGATTTTCAAATGCGCAAAATCAAAGCATCAGAGCCCTATACGATAAACAACAGAAAAACCTGAGGAACTCTAAGGCTAATGAAAATATATTGTACATCACCATTAAACTTCAGAATGTTTGCTCCTCTTTGGAACTCTCCCTATAAATAAAATCCAAAAGCATCAGTTTGTCTGGGTTTGGTTGGGTTTTTTTTTCATTGAAGGGTCCCAACTTCATTTGTCCATTAACCACAAGCAGAAGTGATAAAAGTTATCTGTTAAAGCACCATAATCTGCATTCTGACACTTTGCACTAGGAAGTAACTGCTATCACAATGTCCATCTGCAACATAAAAAGACAGAAGACAAATAAGTATTTGTTCACGAAAAGAGAAACACCTAGCATTCTGAACCAAAACCAAATCTTGCTGCACTCAACTGAGTGAAAAGAAAAAGCTAGTGACATCAAGTCACACTGTGGTGATGTTTGTAGGATTTTTTTGTTTTTAACTGCTACTGGTGTAAAGTAAAAATGAAGAAGATACTTATACAGCAGAAGCAAAAGAAAAAAAGAAAGAATTTCAGAAAATGAAAAGAAACATTAACAAAATGCAAGGTAAGCACTTGCCAATTTTATTTGTGCTTTTCTTGAAACTGCCCACACTGTATTAACAGTTATGTCAAAATCGTGAATACATGCAGTGTTAATAAAAAGCATAAAACAAAAATATATGCCAGTGAAGAAATACCTGTGTCTCTATTAATGTCTATTAAAGGCTTCTCTATTAAGAAAGTAGTAAAGCCCAGTATCTACAAAACTAATTTAAATGTGAGACATGTGCTCTACTCCCAGATTATCTGGCATGTCATGAGTAAGGCTTTTCAGCTTCCTGTGCCTTACTTTCAACTTTGACTCTTTACTGTGAAGTTTGTTTCTTATTAAATATTTACAAAAATAGACCTGTTCTTGGTGCTATTCTTGAGAAATTACCATAAAACAAAATGGCCAGTGCCACCACAAAGACAGCTCAACTCTAGATTCCTTGCTGCCCCAATAGCAATCAAACCAGACTCGGTTCACAGCACTTTTTATTTCCTGCAAGGACTGCACATTTACAGACATCTGACCTCTTTCTTGCTCAAGCATCACTAAAATCAAAAATCTTAATGACATAAAGTGGTTAACAATTCCGTTAATGGTGCCTGAAATGGAATAGAACCTTGCTCACTCACCAGTATCTGTTTGTTCTGTAACACTAACACAAGCAAAAAGAAATGAAAATGTAGTTTAGCCAAAAAAAAAAAAACCCATGCAGAAATGAAACAAAAATGTAGATCTTTTTGACTGAGGGTACTATTTTCACATAAATACTTTTTTAGAAATTTGAATTTTAAGAAAGATTTCTCAGAGAACCCATAAATACCAGCTACATTTCCTGAAACAAAAATCTTTGTTTATCTTGATTATAGTAAGAGCAATTTATTACAAGAGTGTGTTTCAAATTACAATCTCTGAATATCACTAATACCTGAGCAAAAGACACCTGAGAAATGCTATATATGTCAAGAACATATGCCACCAGTCAAAAAAGAGGAATCTATATTAAGGTTTCATTCTTTCATGTTATGGATAAAAAGACTCAAAACAGCCAATCGAAATATTAAAATAATGTCTGTCTTCATCAGCTATTATCTCCATACATTGAAAAGATCACAAAATCACAGAATATACTGAGTTGGAAGGGACCTACAAAGACCAAGTGCAGCTCCTGGCCCTGCACAGCACCATCCCCCAGGAGTCACACCATGTGCCTGAGAGCATTGTCCAAACACTTCTTGAACTCTGTCAGGCTGGTGCTGTGACCACTACCCCAGGACGCCTGTTCTAGTGCCACACGACCCTCTGGGTGAAAAACCTTATTCTTATATCCACCCCAAACCTCCCCTGACACAATTTCAGGCCATTTCCTCAGGTCCTGCCGCTGGTCACCACAGAGTGCCTGCCCACTTTGACACAGTGACACCACAGACTGTGATGAGGTCAGTCTCCTTCAGGCTAAACAGACTGAGTGACCTCAGCTGCTCCTCATAAGGCTTCCCCTCGAGACCCTTCATCATCCTTATGGCCCTCCTTTGGATGATCTCTAAGAGCTTAATGTTGTTATGTTGTGGTGCCCCAGACTGCCCCCAGCACTCGAGGTGAGGTCGCCCCAGTGCAGAGCAGAGTGGGACAATCCCCTCCCTTTCCCGGCCGGCGATGCTGTGCCTGATGCCCCCCAGGACAGGCTTGGCCCTCCTGGCTGCCAGGGCACTGCTGACTCGTGTTCAACTTGCCCTGAACCAGGACCCCCAGGTCCCTTTCCAGGGCACTGCTCTCCAGCCTCTCATTCCCCAGTCTGTCCGTACATCCAGGGCTGTCCCATTCCAGGTGCAGCATCTGACACTTTCCCTTGCTGACCTTCACTTGGCTGGGGATTGCTCAACCCTCCAGTTTCTTGAGGTCTCTTTGCAGGGCCTCCCTGCCCTCAAGAGTCAGCAGTTCCTCCCAGTTTTTCATCATCTGTGAACTTGCTCATTATCCCTTCCAGTCCTGTGTTCCAAGTCATTTATGAAGATGCTGAAGAGCACAGGCCCGAGGATGGAGCCATGTGGAGCCCCACCAGTGATGTCTGATGTCACCCCACTGACTTTGTGCCCGACCCGTGAGCCAGTTGCTCACCCATCTCACAATGTGTTTACCCAGCTGGGTGCTGGACCTTTTATCTGGAAGGATCCTGTGAGAGACAGTAACAAAAGCTTTACTGAAATCCAAAAAGAACAACTGGATTCCCTTGGTCAACTAGGCGAGTTACCTTGTCATAAAACAAAATCAGACAGAACTTTCCTCTCATGAAGCCATGCTGGCTGTGACTGCTGACTCTGTTGTCTTTCAGATGTTTTTCAACATCTCCCAGAATAATCTCCTCTGTAACTTCATCAAGCACTGAAACGAGATTGACAGGCCTGTGGTTTCTGGGGTCCTCCTTAATGCCCGTCTTGAAAATCAGGACAATGCTCACCAGCTTCCAGTCAGCTGGGACCTCACTGATGATGAGCAAATACTTCACAATATTTCTCTAAAATCTCCATAATCTCATTATAAAAAGAGTAAAATAATTTTCACCATGTTCTCCTAAGTCTAACTCTTAAGAAATTGCTTAGGATTCTTTTTCAACACATATCATTTAATCTCTACAGACTACAACCATTTCACAGGTGCTAGTCATCTTCTGGTCTTACTATTACCAGAAACTTAGAGGGCAATGGGTTATTTTCTAAAGGAATCCTACCAACACTAAGCATACAAATCAATTATTTGACCAACAAACTACTGACGTACCTCTGAAGCCACTGACAATTGTTTCTAATGGGCCATTTTTAAGCATGCAATGTAACAAATCCACAAACCAGATAAAGAACACTTCCATGATGACACCAGAAGCTGATGCGCAGTTTCATAGAGATTGTTCATCTCAAGAATCGCCTAAAATCACAAACTGCAATTAGGTTTCACTTTTTGGTAAAACGGTGTACTTGAATAGACCACACACAGGAGCAACTGGCTGCATAATACTGCAGTACTAAAATAGAGACCCATTCCCACTGAACTGCATTGAGACAGCAATTTGGAAAAACAAGAGCATGCTTAAATAAATAAATAAGTCACCACTGGCTTTTTGTTTCATAACATTGTTCTCCAGTGCAGACAGATAACTTGGACTAATAACATTTCCTTATCCTCTAATTAGAAGTTTGGACATAGTAAATTGAATATAAAATCTAAGTTTATCAGCTGTCTACATTTCAGAGAAATAAAAAAAAAAACAACATGTAAGATACCCATAAAAATTCAATTCAATTTAAAAAAAAACAAACAAACAACAAAAAAACCCAAAAAACAACCAAAACACAACAATCACCCAAAAAACAGAGGAGCACCCTCTTTCAGCACTTTAGGAAGTTTACCTTTACTACATGAATTACAATGTGATGAAGCATTTGCGTGAAATATAGATCCATAATCAATACCTAATACAAAAAAATTCTAAAAATTTGAGAAGTTGAGTACTTTAGATTTGAAAAAGATATGAATGACTGTATAACCATAACCTACAGCCCCTCTATAACGGTAAACTACTGCTCTTGTATAATGGCACTGTAATAAACTACATTTGCTTCATAAAATGACAAGTTGTATCCTATCTTCATACAAATCTTTTGTAGAGATATTCGTTTTTGCAGTAGCAGTTGTTGCTGTTTAACTTTTTGCATAAGTGCAGATTTTGAGAAATTGTTGATTACAGAAAAATGTTTTTGAATGGCACAGGAAGGAAATAGGGCAATATACAAGATTACAAAGACTACTTCACTGCACCCATAAGTCTCTTAGAAATAAGATTTTGAAATACTATCGTGCAACAGTTCTAGAAATTCAAGCATGTGGATTGCTGCATGTGAAACTTAAGATCTTGAGAACTGTCCAAACAGACTTTGCCTTACTTTCTCGAAAGGTATCTTCTGTGCAAAGAATGCCCATGCAAACCTAGACAAGAACTGGTGCCTGTTTCCGCAACAGACACAAACATTATAAAACACTCAACTCTACCTCTATCAGGTAAGTTAACAAGAAACTGTGTCAGTTCTTTAATAATATGCATTTTATTTACATACATAAAGCAACCTCCAGAAGTTGATTTTGCATTAAAAATAGCCAGCAGCCACTTAAAAATTATGCAGAAAATAAATTCGATGTACTAAATGCCTTAGGAGTATACAGTAGTAGTATGTCTATGCAGTTGAATACTATTTTTTCTGTTTATATGCAAAGACAGACAAGTATTTTGCAATGTTAATATGTGAATTCCAAAACAAGTAACACAATTAACCCATATTAGACAAAGATACACAGTAGCTGCAAAATGATGGGGGAAAAATTATATACATACATTAAAAAAAATAAGCTCACTGTGTCAAGCATAAAATAGGCAGATTTAGTTTACTAGAATTCTAACATTCATTAGGCACAAACCCTTCAGTGCAAAGGCCAAACACAGTTGTTACACAAAAATGCCACATACCATATCATGCAGTATTCTAACACAATTAAAACTGTCCTTGATACCATAAACCTCATTCTCAGTAAAAAAAACTAAAGGAATAATAAAGGAAATTATTAAAATACCTGTTTAATTTTAAAAGCAAATACAGTGACATAATACCTTTTGTTTAGAAAAACAAAACTATAAAATTGTCGAGGCATGAAATTAAATCTCTGCTGAAAATTAATTGGAATTCAGGTTTATCCACCACTTAGGCACCTTCTCCAATGCAGGTCTGTTTTAATTCAAGGCTCACTCCAGGATTCAGGATTGCAAACTGAAGAAAAATCCCTCCCCTACTGCTTATACACTGAACAGCATATACTGCTCCTTTATAACCACTAACACCACAGTCAAATGCCAATGAAAAACTAATTATATATGAAAATCTAGCTACCTAACAAGATCCAAAGTTGTTTACTAAGGTAACAATCCCACAGTAAGATCCATGATAAACATACAATGCTGATGCCCTTTGGCTTCAGTCACTTGTTGACACTTTAATCTGCACGAAAACTATGCCAAAATTGAGCTCCAAGTACTACACATTGTCCCCTACTACTGGTTCCAGTGGTATCCACAGGACCTGTCTAGTTGTATACCCAGTTCATGTTCTAAAATTATTACAAATGCTAAGAAGTTTTATGCAAATAAGGGCAGCCAGGGGAATGAGAAAACAGACCAAAACCAAAGAGAAGCTAGACAGAGAAAATAAGAAAATACTTAGATGGGAAAGCAAAGCTATTCAATTTTAAAAGACTCACATGAATTAGAAATCTCTACCAACATTAATTAAGTCTGGAGTATTTGAAACACAGGAAAGCAAAACCACCTACAAATATAACAGGCATGACAATGCCAAACTTGGCACTCATGTTTTATGTTGAAAAATTAGAATTTCTCTACTAGAAAAATACACACAGTTTTGGGAAAAGTGAGCTTTAATTACGAACTCTACTAATAGGACTCTTTGGTTAGCAGGAAAAACAGACTTGGACTTTTAAGCGGGGGAAGTTAATGCTTGGACTAACTGCAGAGAAAGAGATCACTGAAAAGCATTTCATATTCTTGACACAGTAGGATTTGCTATTACGACTAATTAATAAAACAATCAGTATTACAATCAGTATCACCCAGACTTCTACGGAAAGTCTTCTCAGGAAATTATGCTCCTGCTAATGAACTTATCAGATCATAGTATGTACAGTGGATTGTATTATTTAATCCTTTGAAAGAACTCCAAATAGGTTAGGACACAGATGGCTGGATTAACACGTCAACTGGAACATAAACACTGCAGCACCATCATTATATAAAACTTTTATTAATTAGGGTAAGAAACATTAATTTCATTCACAAGGTCAAAGATCATAGTGCTCTTAGTCCTAAATGACAACTGCATCAACTAGACAAACAAGCAAAATATACAGACCATTAAATTTGTACCTGAGAGAACTGGAACATGTTTTGTTTTATTTTATTTAGAAACAAAATCATAGTGCAACCTGAAGTCAGGAATAAACCTAAAGGTTTTGTCTTCTTTTTGATGCAACATGCTCAACAAAAATTAGATTAAAACTAGATGAAAGTCACATCTACTGTTTCATACTAGCTGCCAAGTTTAGCATGAGTAAGTGTATGAACAAACATTTTTCTAGTTGCAGCAGTATCTCTATTGAAATTATTGCTGTTCCAAATCTAAAATACTAACAATGACATAGGAAATATATTAGAAATCATAATGTTTTAAAAGTAAAAGTTCAAACATACATGCAGCTCTAATTTGAATAACAGGGCACCACAATAAGTCCAGAATGTTCTGATTTGGATCTTTCATCTAAAGATTCAAAGTAACAGCAGTGGGTGCAAACAGAAGAGAATGCATTTCCATTTCTAAAGGAAGTTTTCTTCAAAAAAGACAAGAGGCAGACACAAATAGCACTTAGGCTTTGCCTGATTTTTTTTTCCATTGAGCAAAGACTCTCATGCTACAGTTGAAAGAACTGATACTTCAGTACTTCTTTGTATGACTTGAGAATAAACAATAGAATCCTAGGGAAACTTCTTATGAAATACATGCAGCATGTACATACCTATAAAATTGCTGGTTTAAAATGCTGGATATCACATTTTGATAGCAGAGGGGCACAACAATAATTTAACCGCTTGCTCCCCTACAAATTTGGTCCTATCAAAACCTACACATGTACTACCACAACCAGAAGTGTCAGAACCTGAGGTCCTTGAGGCTTTTAAAAACTAAAGGCATTTCTGTTGTAATAGTGTGATTGGTATAGAAACAGAATAATGACATTGACTAGAAACATCCATTACAAGACTGGCAGTTTAATAGCATACTTTTATCAGAAAATCTAACCTTAAGAACATTTAATAAAATACTTGCAATATAAACTGAGGTTCCTGCTCCCCAAACGATACACCATATAGCAAAAGTAAATTACTTTACAAAATAATCATTCACTGTTGTTCCCAATGAACTGTATCTTGAACACCTAGAGCGGTATTTCAAGAAGTCTAATAGTGTTTACAGAATTTTGTACATGCAGTAGCTATATAGTAAAGTTCAAGACTTTCCAAAAGTTAAAAATGTTAAACTGTCAGTGAAAATTATGCAAAAATTCAGCTATTCAGTGCAACACTTTCAAAGTTCACATACAAATTTCTACCTATTAGCAAGAACTGTAATATGTCAATTTAAAAAATTTTTTAAAAATCAATTCTGGATCACAAATAGGTCCTATATAATTTTGTTTAATATAATGCAGTATCAACACTGATGCCTTTTTTTTTTTCTCTCATTACTGTCTTGTAAAAGCTTTTCTTTGGTTAGCTTTCACAATATCATCAGGAGATGCTGATTTGAAGTCAAACGGTGTTATGGCTGTTGTAGGGCCAGTTTCCCTGGGTTTTACATCTTGTACTTGTCTACTGTATAGGAAAGTTTTGTGCATCCCAACTGCGCGCCGCTTATATCCTTTTGGAGGATAACGGAGGCACAAGGTTAAAGCAAAAGCTGAAGGTTTTGCACGCAGTGCCTTTATCCATGAAACAGACAAATCCTGCCTCTTAAGACCATGTCCTTTTTTGGGTTTTCTGCTTGTTTTGGCAAAATCAGAACATTTTCCTTGTTTTTCTTTTAAAAGTTTTGTTTCAGGACTTAAGATATTTGACTGTCCTACCACACTTTTCTCTGTAGATACATCTGCATTTTTTACAAGGACACTTAAATCAATGTTGGTTCCTCGGGAGGGCCTCAATTCAATTACATTGTGCATGGGCAAGTCGGTCCTTTGCTGAGTTTTATCTATTTCAATAGTCTCTGCTATTAAATCTGAGAGTGATAAATTCTCAACCTCCTTTATTGGAGAAACTTTAGAAAGGGCTAGAGAAGACAAAGATCCTGTTAGCTCTGGCATCCCACCTGAAGTTTGGGGTTGACTTACTAGTTGTGATAATGATGAGGTTCCCAATTTCCTATCAGAGAGACTTGCTGTTGACTGGGTGTAAAGATCAGCCAAAGAGTAACAGTGGCTAACACTGCTTTCCTGGTGCTCCTGAAGCAAGTCAGCCAATGATGTACTTCCAGGTCTTAACACTGGCAAAACAGCGGTGTCTGAAGAGGGGCTTTCTTGTTTTCTACTTTGCGCAAGTGAAGAAAAATTTTCAAGAAGTTCATTCTTTTTATTTACAGTATGACTGACTTCATTATCAAGAGCCAAGTTTCCTAAAGCACTTGTTAAACATGGAGGACTATAAAAATTTGCATTACTGTTACAATCGGAAGTTTTTGACGAAACAAGAGGAATGCTGTGCTCAGGACTCAGATAATCACACACCACATTCTGCATCAGCAAGGATTTCAAGTCCTGTGTTTCCTTGCATTTCACTGCGTTATTTCCTATGCTAGAGTAAACATCTTCACTCTCCGGAACCAAACTTACTGCATTAGCACTGTCTGGTAGTTGCTTCTCTGCCTGTTTATTCACAGGTTCAAAAAATGATCCTTTACACAAATCATCACTGAACGCAGATGACAGAACAAGTGAAGATGATTTCAATCCTTTCCTTTCGCATGAAGGTATATTGGATTTTTCAGAATTTGTAGTTAAAGAATAAAGAGCTGAACCACTTTTGGCTGTCAAGTTTCCAAACCCAGGTTTGTTGGTGTTGTCAGCAAAACTGTCTACTGCACAAGAGAAATTGCCTGTATCAATACACATTTCTGGACAACAACGTAAGTCTCCTTACCTTACAATAGCCAATAATTTTCAGATGGAAGTCCAGTCACAATGAAATATCCCATTTTTTTTAAAGTTGACAGCAGCAACCAATTAAAAAAAAAATCAAGAAACACGAAAAGGCACTTAATTACTAAGTGTTACCCAAAGGTAAGGAATGTTCTACAATTAAATTACAGGTATATATTGAAATACATAAAGAACTTTAAGAATCAGTAGAGAATGGCACTAAAGACTACAAATATTTAAGTACAATTCAAAATAAGAAAGCTACTATATAGACACTACCAAAAAAGGGAAGTATTAGGGATGGGAGATGACTGTTCATCAAATAAATAACAGAAGCACTAAAAATTTAAAGATGCTTTCTACATTTAAGGACATTCATTAATTCAGTTAAGTCATACAAGTCAGAAATCTGTCATGAACTGCAGATGGTCGCAGCTTGAATTTTAACTGACACTGAGCTGTTATTTTGACTTCTAGCTTAAGAAAAGCTGTTTCCTTTAAATGTCTTAGAACATACATATAGTAAGTCGGTCTTCTTTCATTTTCCAAGAAATGACTATTGCAATGATAAGCGTCTTCACAGTTTGTAAAGCCAAAATTACACTGTAGATAGAAATGAGTCACCTTGAACAATTAAATATAAGTATACCTTTTGTAGTCTTTGCTAAAATCACAGCATCCTTATTCTTGGTCTTCACGTTTTGCTTACTGCCCTGTGAAAGCACAAGATCCAAAGCCTTTTGTACATCGAATTTCGTATCCAGTACTGCTTGCACCATTGTTTGCTCTGGTATGGACTCTGCCAAAACTTCTCTCATTTGATCAAGGCATGAATTAAGACGGGCTGAAAGAAACATATTACTGTTATAAGCTGCCCAAAAATATGTCTTCAATGGCCTAACCACTAGCACCACACCTCTGATTAGCGAACAGAAGGGAAAAATATTACAGTAAGAGTTAAAACCTTTAGAAATTAATTTCAATCTCACTTACTGTCCTGCTAAACTTTGCTCCCACACCCTGCAGAATATTTACCTATTTCAGATATTGCAATAAAGAACATATTACTGACTACCATTTATTACTCTAGAAAGTCTCAGTACTGGAATATTTTGATGTTGTAAAATAACTATCTTCACTGCAGAGGAGAAATACAAATAATCACCTTAAAATTGGCCGAAGTAATTTAGTAAGTCAATGTAGAATCCCATTGAACAGCATATTTAAGTGTTTACAGATGGTACAATTAACACCCAAAGTAAAACAGCATTTTCAGGGTCCTCAGGCCTTAACAACTGAAAACCTGGAGCAGTATGCCAGGTTTCAAACTACCTGTAATCTTTACCTTTTCTAAAACTGTAACATATTTTAGGCTGATAAAATCAATTTTCTTTGGGGCGCATTTCTGCAGCTGCTATAAGCCTTTACTAAGATACTTGCTGCATAACAAGAGACTGAAAATTCACCAGGCTGCCACTCACTGGAATCCATACAAACACTAAAGAAAATCTTCCTGAACAGCCCAGTTTCTGCCAGTTCAGATTTTAGAAAACAGGAGCTGAAGAACAGGAAGACTAGATATTTTTATTTGAACACTTCCTGGAAGATGTTTAAAGAAGTTTGCTTAAAGGAATTCAGCACCACAGAATTCCAGCCTCCACGAGGTTACTTTTATTAACACCATTTACCTGTAATTCAAATAGAAAGTGAATCTCCCCCAGACATTTGCCCTGCAAAACAAGTATGGGCAGAGCCCTGCACAACATGCTGGTTGCCATTTTACTATCTAATACTCAACAAGAACAACCTTGTGAAATTCTTTGCAGCCACACTGGCTATATCAATAATTTTGTATTAATGGCCAATACTACATACAGTATCAAACATGTTAGGTCTTGTGAGACCACTGCTGTTTCCATAGCAGGAGTGGATATTTTGAGGTTTCTTTTCCGTCTTTTTTTAGTCCAAAATGCTACCTTCCTTCCTGCCTCAATACCAGTTCTTAACTGTCTGACTGTGTCAAAAGCATTCTACAAAGACAGGGGACTGCATTGTCTAGGTCACCTGTACCATTATATTGGCTCATTCTTTCAAACTGCCCTCTACAGCTTTATTTCCTGCTGTAAAAACACATCTGTTATTCCCCAATGTATCATATTTTACCATATCTCTAAGCATTAGCTTAATTTCTACCAATTCACTTGACATGGAATCAAAATTCTTTTTAATTTACTAGACAGAATTTTCTGCAACTTTTTTGAAGTATTGAATTTCAACACACTTTAGTCTGATCTTAACATTTTAAAAATAACCCTTTTTATTTCCAAAACATTAAAAACTATATTAACTATGAATACTTAGGAAAGAGACTTGTGACTCTTTTCCACAAAGCAAGCAATTAAGCAAATCGGCAGCAAGTTCAAAAAACAAAAGCAAGTATTTTTTCCCAACCATTCAGCTCAGAACTCAGCTTGTAACGTAGAATTCACAGCTGCAAGATTGAATGGAAACAAGAGTCTCATGAATTCAAAACAGGGTAAGAAAAGATTGTACAGAATATTGGCTACTCTTTCAAGGAAATGCAAGACTTCGAAAACCTCTCAAATAGTGCTAGTTGCTATAATTTGGAATGCAAAACAAAAAAAAAATCATTCTACAAATACTCAAGTTTATAATATTCAAGAGTCAAGACTTGAGCTGTCAGTACAGCTGTTCTAATGCCTGCACACAAAATCTCTATTTCTAGTAAGAAACTAAGAACACATTTCAATGTATGCAACTAAGTTACAAGTAGTACACAAAAGGTAGTTACAAACTTGAAGAATGACCGCTGAAGGTAGGCTCCTGAAAGGTATTGTTCTATAACAAGATTCCAAGATTGTAAGCAGTGTCAGTCAAGTAACAAACATTAATTTAAGACTATTCTAGTTAATGCTTAACTCATGTAAGAGATTCTTCTGATAGTTGTTTTCTATAATTACCTCTATCAACTTCAGTCAACTGATGAGTGGATGTAAAACAATCAGCAGCAGCAGCATCGGTACCTTCATAGCCATATTCTTCTCCTAATGGCTCAGCAAATGTGGCTGGTTTGTCTCGTCTGGAGTAAATAAATTGAGCTGCTGCATTAGGTAAAAAAGAAAGTATAAAAAAAAAAAGTCAAATGTTTTTTCCTCCTTTAAAAGCAAAACACAACTAAAAGTAAAATAAGTTAGGATGCTGAACTGTTGCAGGGGTTTCAAGGGGGTGGTGAGACACTACTGTAAAATTACTACTACCTGAAGACTGTACAGAGCATACAGCAGCTCATGCTGGAATATATGTAAGTTCATCACAGTGAAACTACAGGCTGGGCAATAGCCTTGTATTCATGGAATGCAGTAATTCTGCAAAGTTCAACATCAGAAAAAAGATTGTACTCCAGGTTTGAAAAACAGTATTTTCTGTACAAATCTATGGCCTAATGTCTTCAGAACCTTACTCAACCTATTTTTGTTAAACTCAGTTTCAATTTTTAAAAGTTAGCATGAAATGAACATTGCTTTTACAGCATGTCACTGTCAAATTACTGATAAGAATTTAATGGAGTTGAACATATCCTTTCTTTCTTGGAATTTCATTTGAAATATAGCCCATGAGTAAAAATCCATATTCACACAAAACTTTAAACAAGTGCATGGTTTCACTCTGATTTAGCAACGTTTAGGCATATACAGATAAAACCCCTCACTGAACAAGAGCCCCAGTCATTATATACTCTCAGAAATTTGAAAAGCATAATGTAAACAAATTGCCTTATGCAATATTCTCTCCAGCTCGGAAATCCATACTGAGAGCAGGTGTATATCCAGAAGTAGTACAGCCTTGGCAACTGTTTCCCAAATGCATACACACCATTTCGTAATCAATTGTCATAACTGAAGCAACTATTAAGACTGTTATACAACCTAGATCAGACTATTTTATAATTGAAGCTTATGCACGAAGACTTCTTAGGAAAGTTACTGCGCACGGGCAGGAATTAATTTTGCCATTTATCAGTCTATACTTGAGCAAAAAGTATACATTGAACATTTTCATCACTAAAATCAACAGCATAAGGGAGGACCAAAGTTTTAAAGACCGAGTTATCTCAAGTTCTTGTGGCCAGATGTCACACTACATCACAGTCACAGTGGATTTAGATCCAGACCATTTTACCTGCTGTAGCACAGCTTCAAGTCAACACTAGCTGTACTATTTCTGGGGCCTACTCAGCTCTAGAAACACAGCCACCAAACCCTAAACTGATTTTTTTTTTTTTTTTTAAAGGGAAAACCCTAAACTGATAATCTTGCCAGAGACTTGACTGGAGAACACAACTTCAGTCTTCTACAGCCAGGCTAAATTCAGCTGGGCTGAGCGACTCCCATTATGCCGTACCTGAGCACACAGCCATCGCTATTTCTAAACCTACTTTGCAACATTACAAATGCTGGAAGGCTGATTAGCTCCACGTGATCCTGCATGAGAGGACCAGCACTGCAATCCACAATAAGACTCCCTACCCCATATTTACTCAAAGTTGCATAGAAGACATCAACTACCAGGTGCACAATAACAACTGTTAAGCCCAGGTAGATCCGACTAACCACGTGAAAAGATACCAAATGTTTCAAGATTATCAACACATTCCCACAGACCAGATTTTTACATTACCAAGTACATTCCAACCATCTGAGATAATACACATGTAGGATTCAAGAACTTCCAAAAATACAATGCCTAACACTATGTAACTGACTGTAATGGGATTATGGCCTCTAGGGGCTTTTGAAAAGGGTCACTAGTTTTTAAATATCGTTTTAATTTAGAAAAAAATATCAGAGCAGGTATCAATGAACAATACATGAATGTAATTATCTGAACTAACCTGTTGAAGGAGAAATGCAATACTCATCTTCTACTGATTGGCCATACACATCATCATCTTCAAAGTCTATGAAGCAAAAACAGCAAAATTAATCTGTGCAATTTCTAAATAATATTATAATTCAAAGCATAGGTTTTGCATAAGGTTGTATGAAATTATGCATTTCCTCTATTCCAGAAGTGCAGTTAAGTTCTGTTTATTTATCTAAGTAAGAAGTAACCTTCTACATTACAATAATAGTATTTATTACAGTATTTTTTTAATTAATTATTACAGTACTGTATTTTAACATTTAATTCTCTATACATTAGGCTGAAAATTTTCAAGAGCTACCATACTTCACACCTCCTCCTTCAGCATCTCCTTTGCCCTCACAGACCGAATCCAGTTCCACAAATGGCACTTCTCTTGATATTTTTGCTTGACCTCTCAGTCTTAACCCCGGACAGACAGTTCAATTACAGTTTCTACTCCAACAACTCAGGATCAGCATTTCTACTCCATTCCTGTGCACTTCTCACCTTTCTTCTCCGTTTTATCCTCACACCCATCCATCTTTCAAATGAAGTTCAGCAAGGTAAAAAATCCAATTCACAATTCCCTTTGAATATGCAAATTGTTTCAGGCAAAAAGCAAGTATCTTATACAGTTACTTAAAGATAAAAATATTCTTTCCTCATAAAAAAGGCACCAAGAAATACAAAGAGTAAGTTACGCACTTTTCCCTCCAAAAACTAATCCTAGTACTATGTTAATCTTTAAAAAAAAGTGTAATTTTCACTAAGCAATAATGAAATACATGAAAAAAGTAACAAACTATTATTAAAGACACTACTGCCCTTGGCAGTTTCACAAGTAATATCTATA
This sequence comes from Mystacornis crossleyi, assembly GCA_013400655.1. Classification (NCBI taxonomy): domain Eukaryota; kingdom Metazoa; phylum Chordata; class Aves; order Passeriformes; family Timaliidae; genus Mystacornis; species Mystacornis crossleyi. The sequence continues at coordinate 21,779 of VYZQ01000038.1, forward strand.
AGTCTTTTAAAACAGTAAACAATAGACCACAGCATGCACTGACCATAAAAATAAGTATTTAAAAATCACATAAATTGCAGAGAACAGAGTGGAAGCTACTGAAGCATTCCAACTGTATTACAGCTGTATATTTGCAGATGGAATATCACACTTGGTTACAATCACAATATCTCAGAAAGGAGAGGGGAAAAAAATGGAACATGGTCAAATGAAGACCAGATCATCTAAGGCCTCAGAAGTCTTCCTATGAAAGAAAACCAAAAAATACTGTAAATATTTAGTTTAGAAATGCAACTCATATTTGGACATTACAGAATCATAAGCAGCATAAAAAGAATATATAGCATGTAACAGAGAAGAAAAGAAGACACAAAGTCTACTTCATTTGGGCCACAAATTATTCTGTGTGACTACAGAAGTAGTATATGGTACAAGGGTAAAGACCGGAAATGTAACCTCACAGTCAGGTTTCCAACAGCAATAGCAACTTAATGGCTACAGCAAATTACTGTGTATCTCAGAAAACTCATTAAAATAGAGTCTGGTGAGTGTATGAACACGGGAATTAACTCTGTGGATTGCACACTTAACTTTATAAATGCCAGAGACTCAACTGAAATAATTTCAACCAATCTATGATGGAAAATGGTCTCTAGAGGACAAAAAAAACAAGCAGTAAAATTCCCAATCTAGTCCAAGATTTTGCCTATATTAGGTAAATTTATACTAGCAGAAACTGCAAGGTGGGAACACACAGCACAGCTCACATGAATTTACAACTTCCAAGAAATTCCAGGATCACAGTGTAAAACCCAATCTGTGCTACTATCATACATATAAACTGCATAGTCTGTTCACTCAACAGAAGACCAGAGGCAGGCTGAAGCATTTCTTGCATTTTTTAATAATCTGACAAAGTGAAGCAACAAAATTTCTGCTCTTACCAAAGGGTTCTTTAAAATTAATCAATATCAACCGAAGGGTGTCCACTTCTCCATGGCCCAAGCCAACAAAAATAAAGACTTTGAGGGGAAAAAAGACTCTGATTTACAGTCTGCCTAAGTCAATGGGGCCAGGGCACAAAGAAAGCTGCAGTACTGCAGGTAAAAGCCAAGCTCTTAAAGAAGACCTTGCTCATTCCACACAAGCTTACGTAAAATGAGACAGCTGCCTGAAAAAGGTTATTCCCTAAACGCACAACTCCCATCTTTAATAACTACATTTCTTTCTCAAGTAACAGCTGGTGACGCCTATCTATTAACATCAGCAACACTTTGCTAGAGCTTGGCCGTGAATAAAAATTTTTAAGTTTTACAAGACTAAAGAGGGATGGGTTGAACTGTACTGAGGCTTTTTTCAAGTCAATGCCGCTGCTAAAAAGCAGAGTCAACTTGGGCAGCTCAAGGCAACGCAGGTAGAACCCAGCTGTGGCTTGGACCGCGTACCAAGGCCACGCTCTCCCCGTGTGGAAACTCCCGGGAGGCCCCGGCAGCAGGAGGAGGTGCTGGATGGCAGAGCGGCCACGTGTGCCGGACCCTCCAGTCGGGCGGGAAACGGGCCGGGAACGGGGCGGGGAGAGGCCCTGCCCGGAGCCCCGTCCAACCCCCGCCGAGGGGAGGTGAGGGGGCGGCTTCTCCCCTCCCACCGTCCCTGACAGCCCCCCGGGCCCTCCCCTGCCGCCGCGCGGGCCCCGCTCCGCCCTCGCGCCGGGCCCGGCCGAGGCGGCCCGGGGGCGCAGAGGGGGAAGCGCCGGTAGCGACGGGAGGGGACACTTGGTGCTGAGGTGTCGATGCCGTGGTGGGGACCAGCCCCAGTTCGGACTCGGTGGTCTTGGAAGCCTCTTCCAACCCGAGTAAACGTTGCTGCGGTTCTACAGGGTCTAGTATAGAGTCTGTCTGTGGTATCTGTCTGTGTAGTAATGTGAGTTACAAGGGAAAACTAAATATGAGATGCCCATTTTCTGTCAGTGATGGGTTTGATTCAAGCCAAAAATGGGAAGTGTTACATGCATACATGTAAGCTAGTGTTTTAAAGCTTATGCAAAAACAGCTGCATCACTGATGAAAAGGGATTGGCCCAAGTTCACCAAGGGCATACTCATTTAAACACACTTGAAATAAAGTGTCTGTGATTTGTGCACCACCATACGAACAGAGTTTGAAAGGCTTTGAAATTTAGTACGAGGCCTTTTTAAATTCTGGATTTGAAACAGCTCCAATTGGCTTGTTGGTGACGAGTAGCCATTACAATCCAGGGACTGACTAGTGGCCAGGATTAGAGGAACTGCTGTAGGTAAATGCAATTTATTATAATTAGCATTTCTGTTGGCAGTGTTAAGAAGCAAAATATCGAAGCATTAGGCACCATGGAGCCCTGATCTGACTTAATTGGCACATTACTGTGACACCATCCAATGCCAAGTTTCAGCCTGCAGGAGCAGTTGCACTGCCAAGGATTCAAATAACCAAGGGATGTCCCTGCAGCTACTCCTCTTGCTGGGGCAGAGAGAGAAGGACAAGCAGACAAAACCTGAAGCTCTGGTGGGAAAGGAAGGTGTGATAGAGGTCCCAGTCATGAGCTCCAGCTCTGACAGAGTCTGCTTCTATATCTGCCCCAGTTGTTCCCCAGATACCTGCATTCATCTACGGGCTCGGGCTGTTAATATTTCTGAAGTCAGGTGTTTTCATCTTTGAGACCTTTAATGATTTATTTACCATCTTTTCATGCAGTCTTGACAATATGAGAAATTGAGCCCGCTTCAGCCACCTGCATGCTCCAGGGGTCCTCTGATACCCCAGCACACAGCCAAACATCCCTACGAACGCACATGCCCTGCTTCTGTAACTGCCACCTAACTATGGTCTTGTCCTTGCCCACATGCCAAAACTGTCACTATCTACCACTCCACATCCTTCCTGGTCACCGCCAGAGGCAGGGAGTATTAACCATAAGCTTAAGTTTGTGTTCATACGCAAATGGTATGCAAAGGTGCAGATTGTTTCCTTGTTATTTGCATATTTGTAACTAATTTCTACAGAGAAGCACATGCAGCTGAACAGGCTTAGGTTCTGTATAATGACTTTCATATGGTGCTAGGATTAAAACAGAATTGGAAACAAAGATTTCTCATTAATACTGGTGTCCTGTTGACCTTTAGTATCCCAAATGTTCTCTGCAGCAGAGGTTTGACAGTAGTTGTACTAATCCTTTTCTGTCCCAATTTCTTGACGTGAGTCAAAGATACAAAAGTGAAGAGTCATCCATTATTACTACAGCCACGATAACATACTTCTAAATTCAAAACCTAATTCCAGCATCTGCTTTCTGAGCCTTCAGTGAAGTAACCTAAGACACTGTACCACTACAGCTACAGAGCATCCTGCCAGTCTGCCTCCAACAGCTTTACTTGGGAAAAGACACACTTTCTAGCCTCCAAAATTACCTAGATCTCATTCTTCAAAATGTTAAAAACTCCAGTAAATATTAATAATGTAAATTTAGCTTTTTTTTAATTATTTCAGGTAGTGACAGTTCTCATTTCTCACACCTGACCATCGTGTTGTGAATATATTTCTTATCCTTCTTACTGATGCTTTTTACATAAATAACCAGCTGCTTATCAAATAATAAATTTTTCATGTTTGAATTTTTTTGTATTGCCTGTCTTGATTTTCAGTGACCTCCACAGATATGATGCTCATTTCATTTGCTTGATAGTCAAAGGTAACATTGTTTTCAAGACTTCAAAATTAGTTCAAAACAGGAAAATAAATAACAGTTGTAAAAATATAAAGGTGAATATAAAGGTAAGCCAAATGGAGGACATGATATACTATGTAGTCTTTCCACGGCATTAACAATGAACTTGAAAGGTTGCTCTTTTTCTTAATTTAAAGTGTAATAGATTATATCATACGAGACCTAAGGAGAAAGAACCCAAGGACAACAATTTCTTACAGGAGCACAATTATTTCATATTATGGTAGTATATTCAAAGAGTCGTAAATACACTGTAATCATTCCTTGCCTTTGCTTAGTTCTGAGAGCTATGTAAATGTTTTAGGGAAAGGTGTTCAAGAAATAATAATCCTCAAGCCCTAGCTATACCTCAATTAGTGGTACTTGTACGTGAATGCAAGGTTCATGACAACTATTCATCTGATAGCAAAGCACTCTATAACTAAACACTATTCCTTCAGCAACAATTAGAGCACCATCAGAGAACCTCACCAGTCTGGCTCCAGCAGCTCTGACTGAGGAATGACTAACTAGGTCACTTCTGGGATTCATTTCCTTCCTGCCTGCTGAGATTATGCATTACTTTAAGGTGTGTGCCTTAGGAAGTGAACTAAGATCACTGGTCTCAGTCCAGGTGGCATCATTTCTGGTAAGCCTCTTTTTTTCAGCAATCTCCTGGGCACTCCCAGCCCCAGCACTATGAATTTTTTTTGTAACTGTAAGAATCAATTAATAAAATATTTAATAATTTCATTTTAGCCAAGTGGAAGGTCTTCAAATGACATTATTTCTCCTTAAGGTGGAATTGCCAAGCTTTTTCGTAGTTTAGTAGTCTTAGTTACAAAATATTCAGTCTACTTCCATATTGTATTGTTCTTTTAAACCAAAGTCAAGCAAGGCCTGGTCTGGGTAAAAAACAGTATAATTCCAGATGTTTTACCACACTACCAGGTGTGGGTATTAAGTTTTAAAATATAGATATTATCAATGTCACTAAACACATTTCCAGCCGGTAAATGATCTGACTAGCTCAAAAGAACTGCAGCCAGTAAATTCATGTCTGTTTTTGTCTAAAATGATGCCACGTAGTTAGAAGCTGATTTAAAAGTTAGAAAACAAAGAGTATTAATAAATGATCATTTTGTACATATGGTAAATGGCAAGTGTCTCCAATTTTCCCCAGTATGAATGAGCTTGTTAAATATATTTATTATTTCTTTGGGAATGGATCAGTGCAGAACAACAAGTTTCACATGTGAGTGATTTATGTTAAGTCAAGACCTTACACAGTTTCCACAGGATTTATTAACAGCTAAGTTAGATGGCAGCTGATGACAAACGATAACGTAATGGCCATTCAATCTGGAAAAGTGACCTATTTGTATAGTTTAACGTAGAATCATTAAGATTGGAAAAGACCTTTAAGATTATTGAGTCCAGTCCAACTATAAACCTAACACTGCCAAGTCCACCACATTTGTTGTGTTCCTCACAAGTATGCAAACTTCCTGTTACAATAAGCAATAAAATACTTCAGTGACTTCAGCTACATCTATATTTTCTGAAACACTTTGGTTTCAATCCCAAATTCCCCTGTCACCCTGCTGCCCTCCCCGCTAGCTCTCAGGCTGCTTCTCATCTGCAGTGACCCAAATACTGGCCCAGAAGGGAAGTTCAGTCTCTGCAAGGTGGGGAACTGCCTTGAACCACACATCGGGGAGAGAAGGAGTTCAAATTCAAGCATGGTTGCCAAGAGCACGGTAGCTAAAGCCACTGTGGAGCACTCACTGAAAACCTATTATCTACTGGTTTTACCCCTGAATAAAAATAGTATTTAATTACGACAGAGCGGCATTCACTTCTAGTTGGTCTATGAAGTTTATTGTTGGTAAAGAGAAAGATAAGTGATGGGAATCATCAGGAGTATAGGAAATTTCTTGTATGAAGAAAGATTAAAAGGATTAAGAGTTTGTCTTACAGAGAAGGTGTATAAAATGGAACATGACTGAAGTTTATACGAGGAATGGCTCAGAAATAACCATTGGGGGTTTTTTCTCATAGTGAAAGCTCAATTTCCTTGAAACTGAAAGAAGGCAAATTTTAACCTTATAAAAGTAGACAATTTTCATTCAGCACAGAATTAGACTATAAAATTCATGGCCAAAAGAAATGATCACGGCAAAAAAAATTTGCAAGATTCACACGGTTTAAATCCTTGTGTAGATGACAAGAATACTTAAACATGATCACAGTAAATATTTAAAGCTTATATAAAATTCTTCAAGTTAAAAAAATCTTTGTATTAGAGATTCCACCTACTTTTCTTGTTAGAGGTGACTGACAGGATAAATGGAGGGAGCTGCAGACCTAAGGAAGAGGCAAAACAGAAGGCTGTCATTATGACTTGGCTGAATATGATGCACATGTCTACACTAATGCGATTTTTAATGACACACATATATATATATTTATTGTGCATATAGGCAGCATTCTGTTGTGTGTGATTATATACATCAATTTATCAAGCACTTTTAAAAGTTTGTCATGGATCCTGGCCACTACCATAAACTGTGTCTGTGATGACTGGACATAGAGATGCAGTTAAGCTTTTGGTAACACCAGTGAGACCTTTTTCTACTGCCTCTGTAGGGGAAAAAAAAAAAAA
>VYZQ01000042.1:0-15453 GCA_013400655.1 Mystacornis crossleyi
TATTGTGTGTTTTTCTTTGCAAATAAATAAATGAGTCCTTTCCTTTTTTAAATATATATCAGTAAAGGAAAAAAATAGGCAGGATGGATGGGTCCAGAGAAGGCAAAGAAGGAGGGGCTGAGCAAAGCAGAAGAAAGAGGAGCAGCAATAGAACCACACTGACGATAGGAAGAAAAGTATTTAAAAGTGTTTAGGAAGGATGGGTTGTCCAGCAAGACATTTAACATGTTTTAAGAAGGACAAGGATTCATTATTTGCCTACACCCAGAAATGTACCTCACACAGGTCATTCATATACTCTCAAGTTAAAAGATTTCAGATTAGAAGAGATGAGAAAAAAGGCCACTGCAGCTAATAAGGAGAAGGAAACATGGAAAGAGGCAAGAAGAGCAGGACTGCATTAGTTTTGCAGAAAGGGCTTTGAAGAAGTAACTTCACAGAGGAGAGAAGAGAATAAGAAAGCAGAATGAGAGGAAACCTATTTAAACAAATGGACAAAGCTGGCAAAGGAACAACTGCTTACAAACAAGCAAACAAGCATTTTTAGGCTGGAAATTAGGTTTCCAACCACCAAAGAAATTAAACTCTGGAACAACATTTCAGTAAGACCACTAGGAGACAGCTAAAATCTGACTGAAGATGGGACCTGATAAAGTTATAAAGGCACCATATGATCTGCTTGCCAGTTTTAGAGGATCAGTGAGATTCTGGTCCCAGCAACCCATTCCAACTCTATGTTCCTTTTATTTACACTTCTTCTGTCCTGACAGACAAAACAGCAGCTTGTGAATACACATAAATTTATCAAAAGGAACCAAATGCATCAGTCAAAGGAACTAAATGCATGAGTCAAAGCTGCCCTGAGGTGGTTTTAACTTGAGCAACTAACTTTTGAAGGGCCCAGCTCTTCTCTTGTGGTCGTGGAATTCTTGCTGACATCCTTAGGAGGCCCATGTGTGGACAGATTGCTGAATATGAAGTGGAAATTGGCAGAATAGATCAGAGAGGAGAATATAGCCCTCAGCAAATTGCTTTGCATCTTGCTGACCTTGGCAAATGTACAGCTATTTTTCCCAAGTAAGATAAGATGCTTTTTAACCATCTTCTCCAGCAAATAAGGCACAAAGATGGGAAGATGTCTTCAGAGACTTCCTAACTCCTCATTGCTTGCACATATTTGTAGAACATTTTCATTTAAGACAACACAGAAAGCAAAATAAAAATGGATTCTATTCCCGGCTCTGTGTGGCCTTGGGTAAAATATTTAGTGATTTAAATACTAGAAAGGATAAGCAGGGCCAGTTGTCTGCTAGCTCTGCTGGTCATCAGCTGGGAAGAACTGGTGGTGAACATGGCCAGAGATGAAAGCTGGGACAGCAGTGATTCAGTAAGACTGCAGGATCTGGAGGAAGGCTTGGGAAGGTGGTCACAGAGTCTGAACCGTGGATTTCTGGAGAGAAAATTATGTCAGTAAAAAGTGCTGTACGGACTCCCCTGAAAGCAGCCAGAGAAGGGGGAGCTGCTGTGGGGAGCTACCATACTTTTAAAGAAAACTCACCAAAGAGCTCTGGAATAAATGCTGTGTGTGCAGGAAGAGCACGAACTTCACCACGGCTGCTTGGCTAATCAAGGAACTTCTTGATGAGTTAAATGCTGGAAGGGAGCACACACAAAGCAAAAATAAGGAAGAGAAACAAAGGAGGAGCATTAATGTTTTGTTTGTGCTCTTGGGGATGAAAGGAAAAGACCAAAGCCCAGCTGGCACTAAGACAGAGAAGAATAATGGTAAAGAGGAGGGAATCCACAGGTGTGCCAGTGGTAGAAGGAAGTTCAGGGAAAATGCAAGTCCACTGCTGGATGCAGGAGAAAGTCTGATTTATTATCAGCAGAGTGGAAAAGGCTGAAATGCACAAGGCCTTCTCTGTATCAGTTTTCAGAAGTCCAGACTGCTCCACACCTCTGGTTGTGCTGACACAGCTCAGTGGGGAGAGGGGCAGCCAGGAGTGAGGAAGGAACAGACAAGGCACTACTCAGAGGACCTCAATTAAATCCACGTGATCAGGTAGGATACACTTGAAGATACTAAAAGTGTCAGCTGATGTGGCTGGGTGAGGCCCCTGTCTGTCATTTATGAACAATGGCAGCTACTGAGAGGAGGTGTTGGCGACTAATTTTTCCCCTTCCTCAAGAAAGACACGAAAAAGGAGCAGAAGAACTACGAGCCAGTCAGGGCAGTCTGTATGTGGATACAAGCTCTGCTCCTTGGTATCCAGTGATAGGAGGCCTGGGAATGATTCACAGGTGCACCAGGAGAGGTTTAGACTGGACACTGGAAAACATATCTTTACCAAGAGAGAGGTCAAACACTGAAACAGGCTTCCTGGAGAGGTGGTTGATGTCCCAAATCTGTCAACATTTGGGCAAGGGCATTAACAACACGATTTAATTTTTGATCAGCCCTGACATGGTTAGGGAGTTAGACTGGGAGATTATTGCAAGTTCCTTCGAACTTAAATATTCTATTCTATTCTATTCTATTCTATTCTATTCTATTCTATTCTATTCTGTTCTATTCTATTCTATTCTATTCTGTTCCGTTCTATTCCATTCTATTTTATTCATCTGCTGAAGTCACGTCTGGGACATTATGTCCGATTTGGGGTACCAGTTCCAGTCGTACACAGAGAAATTAAATTACAAAAGGTTTAGAGAAAATGACCTACAAGGATACTTGCAGAGGCAGCTTTTACTTAGAATGGTAAAAAGGACTCTAAGGTCAACCTAAAACCAACCCATACAGGCTTGACAAGTAGCTACAAACACGACAGACTAAAACATTTCTCCATTGTCTATAGATACAACAGTCAAGATTGCAGCTTGGAAGGTTCAGACTGGATGTCAGGAAAATGTTTTCATTATGAGGTTTTGCAGCACTGGAATTGGGGCCTGTCGACGTCATAGAAGTTCCATCCTCAGAAGATTTTGAGACTTGTTAAACAAAACTCTGGCTGAACATGGTCTCGTGTTTGTGATAATTGTTTCAGGTGGACATCCAGACAACCCCTGCACCTTCTTCTCTATGACTCTGGGATCCCTTTGTCCCACAGTTTTCATGTCTCTAAAATGGTGATAAAGATTTTGACTTTATTTAGAAAAACAGTTCAATAGATACTGAAAAACAACTGGAAGACCTTAATATTAAACTTAATATTAACCAACTACATATATCAATATGGCTAAACTCAATGCTACCTTTCAATTCAGTGTATACCTTCTTAATTTTCTTTAAAATAAAACCCATATTTTCAACGAGAATGTTTCAGGATGACACTTGGAGACTCAGGCTTTGAGGAGGCAGAACATGGTATTTTGGCAATTTCAGCAATTTCAACCCCGGGAAATTTTAAATAAGAAACTTTTTCAAAATTTCAAAATGAGAGCAATGTAAAGGGGTCAATCCTAGGTTTCCTTTACAGTCAGTATAGAAAGAGATTCTACCAGGGTGTGATTCATCTGACCTATTTTAGGCACCTACTCTAAGCTGAGATGAATCACTTCTAGTGCCAATTGCTTTGCAATGACTATAAAAGGAGTCAAGGGTGACCAGCTCCTGTGGAGAAGCCTGCATTTAAATGCACATATCTTACCCAAATAGAAGCATTCTAACTCAATAATAAGATGTATTTTCAGTTAGGTTAATACATTCAGCAAAGTAGTGCTGAGTTTTATGGGACATGGTTCCTGATATTTGCATTGAGACACGCTGAAAACTGGACATTGTGATGTTCTAAAAACATTAAAGTGTGAAACCACTAAGACTGGGGGATGGCTCAGCTAATCACCGTTCACACTGAATGCTACCAGCTGAAGGAAAACAGGAATTTAGGACAGCCATTTTGACCTTAGTTCAGCCAATAATTTCTTTCTGGACGTCCTCTCCAGTGTAGAGTATCCATTATTTCATGATTCTGTGATTAACCTTTATGAATTTGGTTTGCTTTGTTTGGTTTTGCTTTAATAAGTCATTTAAGCCTCCGCAACATCTCAATGCAATGAATTATGCAATATGATTAGGTTTTATGCAAAGCAAACAAAAACCTGAAAAAAATTTAAAAAAAGAAGTGAAACCCTCTCTTTCTTTTAAATCTTCTGTCAGGTTGATTAATTGGACTTTTGCTCACTACTGCACTGTGTCAAAAATGAGGAGGGTTATACAGAATACTTCAATATTGCTGGCACTGACTGTTACCAGGAAAATTATTTTGGAATAGTTTTCTTGAACAAAAAAGATATTTTTCATTTTTAAATTTTGTTGCATTTCATACACAGAAAATCTCATCAAACACAAGAACAATAATAACAATAAAAAAAGAAAAAAAAAATTTCCCAAAACTGATTTGAATCAACCAGAAGTAGTTTATGTCAATTTCACATTTTTTACAGGATACACCATGGTTTTAATGGATATTTCCAAATGAAACGTGGAACTTTGCTTTAAAGGCTTTTGAAACAGGAGGAACTGGCAATCAGAAACAGAGAATCAACAATTTTTGGAAATGAAAACTTTGTCAAAAGAAAAAATATTCTTATAGTAAGGCATTTGTACTGTATAATTGGGGAAAAAAAAAAAAAAGTGTCCAGAAATTGCCAGTCAGCAGTAGTTGTTAGGTATAAAAAAATCCAGCAAGCCATTAATAAATTTCTCCCTACCAAAGCCTATTTGCAGTTTAGATTAATTTTGATATGCAGAAAATATATTTTATAAAATATCTTAAAAATTTTTTTTTCTACTGCAGTCAGAAACGGAGCAAACAAATCCCTAATAAAGCTCTGATTGCACCGAGCGGAGTCTTCAGGAGAAGCAGAGAGTGGCTGAGCAGGGAGCTGTGCCGCAGCCAGCTACCGGGAAACCAAATTAACGCTAATTATGTTGGGGCTTGCTGTGGAGCGAGCAGTGTGACTTCACCCGGGGAAGGAGGCAGCGATGTCACTAGGTGGCACAGTTCTGACACATTTACACATCATTACCCAGCGCTAATGTCACTTCGCAGGGCGCGGGGCCGGGGGAGCGAGGGGGTCTCCGAACATCACTCAGCGATGTGTGATCTGTGAGCGGAAACTGCTTCCCGGCTCCCGACGGGCACCAGACCAAGCTGAGCTCTGTCAGCCGGCCTTGAAATAACAGCAAGAAGTTGAGTGTTTCGCAGAAATGCGTCTCGGCGCAGCTGGGAGATGCAGGGAGTAAAGGGGTGGAGGATTTGGAAAGCACTCGCTGGCTTTTTGCGGCCTTGATGATCATCATAGAATCGTGGAATGGTGTGGGTTGGGAGGGACTTTAAAGATCATCTTGTTCCAACCTCCTGCAATGGCAGGGACATCTTTTACCACACCAGGTTGCTCCAAGCTCCGTCCAACCTGGCCTTGGGCACTTCTTATGACCAGCTTGGCTTAGGTGGCCTGTTAGAATCTTAGAATCATTTAGGTTGGAAAAGATCTTTAAGGTCATCGAGTCCAACTGTTCCCCCACCTCTAAACTCCATCCCTCAGTGCCACATCTTCACAGCTTCTAAATCCCTCCAAGGATAGTGACTTCACCACTGACCTGGGCAGCCTGTTTCAATGTTTGACAATACTTTCAGTGAAGAAATTATTTCTAAAGTTCAGTCTTTCTTGGCAAAACTTGAGGCCATTTTGTCCTGTTCTGTTGCTCATTTCTTGGGAGAAGATTGCCATGATATGTGTGCTTGATAGGAGAAACATCAGTGGGTAAAGCAGGGATATAAAGAAGCCTTTTTGGCCTAGTCAGGAGCCAAAAGACAGTTCAGAACAGAACCATGGGAATATTATATAATCATAGAATCATATCACAGAATCATTGAATCCCTGAAACTGTTGGACCATTACAACCTAGAAACATCAATTTCTTTAGGTAGCAATAACCAGCCAAAGGATGCACCTGTTCCGTCCACCTCTGACTCTCAAACCCCTTTGTCAGATTCAACTTTTACACCTCAATCATCTCATTACAACTAGTGAGGGGTGAGCTCCTGCTCCCAGCTCCATTTGACCTGATCTATCAATCTGCTGGTCAATCTTTATGTAAAGGGATGGGTTTTTCAACATTTTATCAAAGGCTGATGAATGATTAATAGCAGGAGTAAGTGTGCTATGGATGTAAGGCTTCTGAATTATAAATGGTTATAAGTGCAGTAATAGAGGGTATTAGAGAGGGTGGTGTGCCCAATATTTACCCACTAGGCATGGCAAAAATGGGCTAATCTTTAATAAAGACGATCTATTAATTAGCAATGACCCTTTACAAAGGATTTGTACCTTCAACATGAAGGTATTTCTATGGAAATCTGTAGAATTAAGTTCTTCTAGAAACCTCTTATAAAACAAAGGAATATTTTTCCCAAGTACTGACAGTTGTGGACAGTAATTTTTATTCCCAGCAGCGAGAAAACCATTCTAGATCTTTGGCTCTCAGTCAAGACTGCCAGCAACAACAGAAACTTTTTGGTTTTTTTCAAAGCTGCATTTTTGTTAAATAACTTTCCAGGAGATGACTGGCAGATTTTAAGGGGCTGGTGCCTCCAAGCTGCCAACTTACATTTAAAGTTCCTCACTAACTAATGCTTTGCCCAGGGCTGTTATCCAATTAACAGGAATTTATACGGAAGGTTTGCTATGCAATGACTCTGCTCGAGGCCATTACATGGTATCCTACAACCTTTAGACCTAAGGGTATGAATGGGTAAAATGTTAGGTTTTGATTCCAAATGTATGACCAAGGGTGGCCAGTTTAGAGTTTTATATTCTGCATACATTTGTGGAAATGGTCAGATGCCTCCAAAAGGCAATCCAGAAGGAAAATGTGCTGCTGCCAGGGAAGTTAACGAGGTTAAGTCGTGTTCTTCTCCAAAGGCCAGTTCAGGAATGCATGTTAGAAATCACCAACCTCTGGACTCAAGGTAGACACATTCATGAGCAAAGCTTGGGCTGGGCTTTTTGTAAGGAGAACTCTCTGGTCAAATGCGGATTAACATTATTGCCATCACTTCTCCTGTGAATGTGCTGCAATCTGAAACCCCTGAAATAATCTTTCTAGAGAGTAAAATTCACTTATCCTATTGAAACTGGGCCAAAGTATGGCCAAAACACAACGCATTGTGGATGAAGTTCATCTGTCTATAGCTGAGGGTGCTGCAGACAGAAGCCAGCACGTCATCTGTGGAGAGGTGTAGTATTTCTGGGGTGTGCTTATCTGCAGAAAAAGGAGTCAACTGCAGTTTTCCAGCAATGCTGATGCAGCTCCAAACACAACAGGGTTTCAGGTCATTAGCGTTTACATGTGATCCCAGCAAAAACATTAAATACCAGCAGTGGCTGAGTTTTCAGAGAACTGAACAGTGCTTGGATCAGAAGCTGCTTTTATTTAAACATTCAAAGTAATTTTTATTTTTTATCTTTTATACCCTCAAAAGGATTTGTTTTAATTCAGCTCTCTCTTGTAGCTGCCTGCCTCTCCACATTCTTCCCTACATGTCTTCAAGTTGTTGTGTTTTGGGTTTGTTTTTTTTCTCGTCTCTTAATCAAAATTAGAAAGAGATTGTGCGTGCCTGTTAAAAAAAGAAGGGCTTGACTAAAAATAGTTCCCCAAGACAGGATATATTACAGCAAACTGCTTTTGCCTCTGGATGTTAGTGGAGTTTCCTTTGTTGTCTTCTTTGATTGTTTCATTTATACGGCAGGTTAGACAACAGCAGACTCCTGTTATTGCCTTTTCTCAGCGGTGAATTTTCTTTTATTTATTTATTTTTAAGGCTTGGAGCCCCTGAGGACAGTCACTCCCTAACCACAGCTGGTGACAGGAGGAGCGTTTTTCGTGCGTTCGATACTTAGAGCTGAGAGCTGACTGGTGAGAAGATTAACAGCAAGGCTATTAAGTGGGATACAGTCTCCATTTTTAAATTGCCTAGGCCTTTAATAAAAGAAGGAGAGAGAGAGAAAGGGAGACAGAGAGAAGTCTTAATAGTATAACATCTTCTGTATGCTCACAATCNCAAAAGCAGAAGTCTTCTCTAAAGGTAGATGGGATGACATTTGCAGAGAAACAGAGAGACGCGATAATGTTCATCCATGTTCTGTTANTCCACCCCACTTTCCCCCCGTCTGGTGTCTGATGCTGTGTCTCATTGCTGGGAAAGGAGTCCTGGAATCCAACTGCAGAGGTGTTCTGGTAAAAGGGAACATTAGTGACCCAGGATTCTACAGCAGAGTGTGTCTACGTGATTCCAAATTTCTCAGTCCCTGGACTGTTTTAGAATTTTTTTTTTTTTTTCCTGGGAAACTTTGGACCATTAGCTGCTTTCTGGCCTCCCAATATTCATGTGGCTGATGTAGAGCAGGAAGTGAGGATGAGCAGATCTCTAAGACAGAGGGGAAGAATTTGAGACCAAACTTTCTCAAATGGATTACTCAGGAATATATAGAGGAAGCTGGTTCCCAAGACTGCAGTTAGAATAATTGTCAATTAACATTTATTACCAATTAATCACAGAAACACCGAATACCAGGATGAAAGGGGCCTCAAGGAACATAAGGTCCAACCTTTCTTACCCCTTGTTTTTTCCATGTGAATCCTTGTAAAAAGAGAGTCTCCATCTCCTTTGCAGTGTCGTTTAAATACAGGAACATGGTGATAAGTTCTTCCCTAAACCATCTTTCTCCAAGACTGAACAAATCCACTCTTCTCAGCTTTTCCTCACATGGAGAGATTCCCAGTTCTTTCTTTGTGTCATTTCTATGGACCCTGTCCAGCCTAAGCACACTACTTTCCATAGTGGGGACCAAAACTAAACACAGAATTTTAGCGTGGCCTGACAAGCACTGAGAAGAGTGGGATAACGACATTTTTATCTCTACTGGTCATGTCCTTGTTGAGTCCCTTGGCTTTCTGTGCTTCAGCAACACATTGTTCACTCCCTGGATCTCGGCGTCCACCAGGACTTGCAGGTCTCTTTCCACAAAACCGTTCCCCAGAGGAGTGGATCCCAGCCTGTGCTGCACTCCTGGATTATGTTTTCCCAGGTACAAGACCTTACACTTGTTGAACTTCAGAACGGTTTTGTTATCCGACACTTCCAGCCTATCCAGGTCTTCCTGCAGGACAGCTCTTCCTTCTGAAGTGTCCATTTCCCCACTCAGTTTGGTATCACCAGTAAACCTACGGTGTACCCTCAATCCCATTATCCAGATCACTTGTGGAGATATCAAACAGTGCAGGGAAAAATATTGTACCCTGGAGGACTCCAGCTGTGGCGGCTGCCAGCTGGATGGAATTAAGGTGCCTTCTAACCCAAACCATTCTGTGATTCTGTGATTCTATGGTTCTGAGATCCTGTGATCTCCACAGCTTCCCAAAGATTATGGAGAGTGGCTTCCCAAGGATGTCAGCCAGCTCTCTAAACCCCCTCAGGTGAATATTGTCAGGGTCCATCGATTTGTAAGGGTTTAGTTCCTCTAATAAGTCTTGACATAGTCACTGGCACCAATCCTGAGCATTTATTTAACCATCTACAGAGCAGGGACATCAAAAGAATTTTAGAAGACTCCAAAGCTGCAACTCGGTATCTGCCCTTTCACCAAGGAACATCCACCCTCTCTCTCTCCACTTTCTTTCTTATCTTTTCCTACATGTTCTGGAAGATTTTCAGTGATGGATATTTCACAGCTTTCCGAGATGCTCCTTTCCAAAATTTCATCGTTACGTTCAGAAAGGCTTTGAATCCATTTGTGGGGAGACAAAGAAGGGTCAGTTCCTAGCCTAATTCTTGCAAAAATTTAGTGCACAATTTCTTTCTGATGGAATGACGAATAAATCAATTTTTTTTTTAATTGCAGAGATTTTTTTTTCTTTTACTTAAAATCTCTGTGCTTGAAAGCAGCACACAGATTTTTTTTGGTGTAACGATATTTCAGAATGTTTCCACCCCGAAAATTTGAATGAAAGTTGCATTTATTTTGCTTTCGTCATCTCTGTTGTTTTAATGAGTGTTGGGAAATGGACAAAGAGACTCCTATACTTATTTATATACTAACATTTGCCCACAGAAAGAAATCCTGATCATACAGCCAGGATTTCTGAAGTGGAAATTTCAAAGGGGGGTGTTCCAACAGAAACCATTCCTCCTTTTCTGCTGGCTTTACTACAAACCAGTGTGCAGTCACACCCCGGCCCTGCAAGTACTGACACATATGCCTGCTTTCAAAAAGGATGGAGATCATGTGTCTTGAAAGGGGTGACTCTCAGGCACACAATAAAGCACATTCAAAAGTGGGAACAGGATCAAAAACTAGAGCAGTTACATCCTGGCATCCCTGAGGACCAAATTTGATCATCTTCACTTCCATTTACTAAGTGCTTTGCTCAGCAAGAAATATTACAGGTATTCTAGTCAAGTCTAGTCTCATCATGGTGTATTTGAAAGCCTTCCAGTATTCTTTAGTGCATATGAATAACATCAATCAATTTTTGTTCTCTCGAAACTCCTCTGCTGGAAGAAGAGTGAGTTTAAGGTGTGTTTTGTTTTGTAATCCTTCAAAAATACTGTGCACGTGCACATGCAGACACCTGCAGGTTTGTGCTGCAGAACATAAAGCAGAGCCCTGTGCTGCTGATTTCAGTGGGAAAAAAGTGGTGTTTAGGGTGACCCTGGGTATCTTTGGGAGTTTAATCCAGAGTTTGAGGACTGCACCTCTCAGGCTCAGCTTCCACTGGATTAAATATAATATTTAAGAAAGAAAAAAAAGGAAAGCTTTTCTGTAATAGCAGCTGGTGTGATAATGGAAAAAGAAGTCTGTCTTTGGGTTCACAACAGTCCTGTGTCATTTTTACACTGCTGGACCATCATTTTGCTGAAAGGAGGAAAAAAATAAGGAGCCTCATGGAAGATTTTGTAAATCACCACCACAGTAACAAAAATTTTCTTTCGAAGTATTATCACAAATGGGCTAATTTAAGGATACTTTGATGATGTTGATTTCGATATTTCTTAGCTTGGGTGTCTCATTTTTCAGCCTGTAAGTGTGATTTCTTATGTCCCTTTGCTTTTTTATTTTTTCTGAATATGGGCTGATATTCTGTGCTGATGTGATTGTGTCTATGGCTCTCTTTAGAAGAGAAAGGAAGAGACCAAAAGAGTATTTAATTTAGAAAAAGATGCCTGTTTTCTCCTGCATCTGATCCAACATTTTATGCCAAAAGACTCAAGATATCTCTACTCGCCTGCTCATACTGGCAATAATGACCAATGTGAAGCATTCCTTCCCAATATCCCATCTAACCCTGCCCTCTGGCAGTGGGAAGCCATTCCCCCTTGTCTTGTCCCTCCAGATCCTTGCCCCAAGTCCCTCTCCAGCTCTCCTGGAGCCCCTTTAGGCCCTGGAAGGGGCTCTGAGGTCTCCCTGGAGCCTTGCCTTCTCCAGGTGAACACCCCCAGCTCTCCCAGCCTGGCTCCAGAGCAGAGGGGCTCCAGCCCTCGGAGCATTTTCCAGTATCCTGGGACTCTGTGGTCAATCTACAACTGAGCAGGGGTGAAATCCCTCTGTGTCGTGAGCTGCAGTGTAAAACAGCATGGGCGCAAGCGGCCCATTCCAACCTGGGAGAGTGACTTAATAAAACAATGTTGGCTTGGCATTTCTATTCCGGCATGAAACAGGCAGGAGACCTTTTCCTCACCGTAGGTTCAAGGACTGTCCAACAGAGAAAAAAAAGACTGACTCAGATCTCCGAGGAAATTTCTAGGGTATGGTAGGATTTTATTCAGTAGATGCTGGGATATCGCTCCTCAGCACCACCCTTTAGTCCATGCCTAAAGTTACACTCTGGACTAAAACAGCACCACGAGTTGACATCTTTAAAGCACTGTGTACTGTTCGTGAAAATTCGATCAACATCACAGCTCTGAGAAACAAAGGGAGAGAGGGAAAGGGGTGTCCTGACAAAGTCACTTCTCAGAAGGCTCAGCAGAAGCTGATGGAGCCCGGCCTGCTTTAAATGACAAAAGTTGGGGGAGCTATCAGCCAGAAACACACTCCTTGCGCTGCCAGCCGGGTTCAAGCCTCTTCCCCCTTCCTCATCACAGAGCCTTTGTCCTCTCGCCAGAAGCCTGCCCGCAGGCAACATCCAGCTTTCTAATAAAGCAGCTCCTTTGTCAATGACAGCAATGATTATCTCCTACAGCTGCCCGTGGTGTTGCATTTTGTAACACAATTTGGCCGCCTTTGGCCCTGGTTAGTTCTATTTAACGTACTGCAGGGGGTTCACTGTTTGATCTCTAATTGATATAATTGACTGGGAATAATCAGGGCAGCTTTATAGATTTTTATTGATAGCTAATTTTCCTTCATCCATTGTTTAATTTGATAAGACTATAACCTAATTTATTGCCACTCTGATAGGGATCCATTACCCTTTTGACAAATGCTTCTGGGGCCCACTTGTCAGCAACTGATTTGAAAGAGCTGTTAAGCCTACAGAGCCCATCATTAGTTAATGGCAGTTTAGAAAGCTAATGGCATTATAAATTAAGATCAATAAGTACATGGAAATTACAGTTGTTCAGCAAGACACCACTGTATTATTAAACAAACATAATCCTGTACCTTTGGTTAATGCACACACGGGGAGCTTCCAAGTGAGTTTCAGAAACGAATAAAGCCAGGTGATTAGCAAAGGAAGAGCCCTTCTCTGGTGTTGGAATTGCCAGATTAATTCCTAAAGGATCTTTGCAAGAAAAGAAAGAAGCCAGCACTGCTTTATTTTGCTGTATAAGCAACCCGAGGCTTCAAAACACCCTCGCACAAAACAATACCCCTCTCGCTTCCTCGGGTTTTGATCTGCTCCAACAACACTTTCAAATGCATAATACAAAATCAGCAAAAGAGAGGTTCCTGGATTTATCCCAGGGATAAAGAAAAGCAAACACAGCATCTCTTGATACTTTTGCATAGCTTCCTCTTAATACCTCACAAGGCTTGATTGGCATTGAGTGATGTTTGATCACTTTGGACCAAAGCAGGATGAGAATGTTGAGATTTTTCCTGGCAAGGCACTGTGATATAATGAATACAGCAAAGAGCAGGATGTCAAAAACCCTGGAATCAGTTTTGGCTTCACCACTGAGTAGGTACAGGACATTGAACAAGTGACTTTATCTCCTATCCCTTTTTGCAAGCTCAGTCTCTCCCAGCTGTCTTGATTGGGTATTTGCAATTTAGGAGCAAGGCTGCTCCTTCTGGGCTCAGTACAGATAAACTTCGGCCTCAGCCATGTCTCCAGACCTTGACATCACTGGATGTTCTCATGACTCTGGATCTCCCCTGCCCTCTGAGACAGTTTGATTTTTTCAACATGGGGATACCTGATTCTGTCTTGAAGCAGGTGCTCCTTGGAATCCAGTCCTAGGTGATTCTAATCATTATCAGAGTGTATTCAGCTTCCTTGCTACAAGCTTTGCTTTGCTTGATATGCACAATGTAAAGTGTAGAAGGGCCTAAGAGAATCCAATGTCCGTTCCTTTGGAATGGGAATTCTCTGTTAAAAGAATGGGACACAGCTGAGGGTGGCTTGCAGCTTCTGCCATCCACTTTTAATCTTCAGCTACAGGTTTGTCAGGGCTCTCAGGTACCTGAGCTTAGGTGGGATGAGTGTGGTCACATTTGCGGCATGTCCATCAATCAGCTATAACATCTCCACATGGAGAATCGGGGATGGACCAGCAGATATCCCAGCATTTGAGTCAGCAGGAGCCAAAGTTTTCCAGCAGAAGGGGAAAGCATGTCACTGCTGCTCAACCCAGTCCAGGATTTGCCTGGACTTCTCTTTGAATCCATGGCTAGTTGGGACACTGCTCTGACGATTAGATGGCTGGTTAGATATCCCAGATAACTGGCAGTCTTTGATTCACCAGCAGTGGGTTGGTCTGGTGAGCTGCTGTTTGACTTCCTGTCCCACTTTGATGCTAACTGGGTGCTTTGGGGCTTTTACAAGCCTGAAATCTCTTTCAATGCTATTTCAATTCCAATGAAAATCTGAAGGCCTGGCTGGAACAAGCCTCTAATTTCCTTCAGAGTAGGTGAGGACAAAATCAATGTCCTGTGCTGCACCACAACCTTTGCCTTGATCATTGCCCCCACTTTTGTCATCCCAACCTCATTCAACCTTGACAGGTAGGTAAATCTCAGTGATCTGGATAAAAACTCCCAATATACTGAAGTCTTTCTGACTGTATAATTTCATTTTTAAGATCAAGATAAGACAAACTCCTAAACTTGTCAACAGCTTGTCCATATTGACAGCAAGTTTGGCTGATGTACAGATAATCAGCTTATTGGGTAGAAAGACTATTGGGGATTTTAGTTGTTTCCTTAATGAAATAATGGCTCTCCAGTCAGAATTCATTTACTATGGCTGCACTCTTCGCAACAGGAATGAAATATTATGATTCTGTTTGTCCTGAGATCTCTTTGCACAAGTTAATATTGTGTTATGTCGAAGTGTTGACCCAGAATTAAAATTTACTTCTGAAAGTGAAGTTCAGCTGACGTTACTCAAGAACCTCAAAATTCAGAAGTCAGTGTTGGACAACTTTTTGAGTCAGAAGGAAAACAAGGGCAATGTCCCTGTTAGTTTATAGTCTGGGCGCACAGGACTGGATTTGTAGATTGAATCAATTCTGGCTGAAGACCTAACACTGAATGCTGTAGACTTTTTGGGGTATTTCACTTTGATCTGGTTTATTCCCATTCCCATTCATAGGTAGAAAATATCAGGAACACTCCAAGAGATTAGCTTCTGGTTTGAAAATAACGCTGTTTGTGTGGGCAGAGATCAAATGAAGCTATGAATTTTGGTGGAATGAAGTACATTAACTTGAGATAATCAAGAGAGTCACAAAAAAAAGGGCACTCCAACTTCCCAAGGATATATATTGTTATATATACTGACACATATTTTTATTTTAGGCACTCCCAGACGGTCATCTGCCTCAAAATTTTCCTCTTAAAAAGTTTTATTTCTTCCCACTGGCTACAGGAAAAGCTTAATTAACTACATCAGGCATGTAATTATTTGACATCTGCATTATAGCAGACAAATATCTGTATTTATCTGATAGAAATGGTGAACACAAACCCTCTTCAGTTTTTTCTTTGGTCAAATAACCTTAAAACACATGTAGTGAAATATAGATGTGCCCTTGATGCTAAACATGCAAGGCAGAGATGGGTAAAAAAGGGGGAAAATGAAATAACTCCATCACACGGTGTGAACAAAAACAAGAAATGTGGGACTTCAGAACTGGCAGCTGCTTTTGAAACACTCTCTTCCCTCTTTGATGCTATAAATTGATACACATATTATAAATAAATATATAGGAAATATATAAA
>VYZQ01000042.1:18974-39918 GCA_013400655.1 Mystacornis crossleyi
CTGGCACAAGCTGCCCAGAGAAGTTGTGGACACTCAGTCCCTGGAATTGTCTATGGCCAGGTTGGACAGGGCTTGGAGTAACCTGGGATAGTGGAAGGTTGGGGCAGGGGGGTTGGAATGGCAGGGGGGTTGGCAGGGGGGGTTGGAATGAGACGATCCTTAAGGTCCTTTCCAACCTAAACCATCTGTGATTCTATGATTTATACACTTCTGTCTCTATCTTTTTCGTTTTCTGTAGGTTAGCACTGCCTGGATGAAGCTCCAGGTACATCAGCATCTTCAGTGCCACCACTTTGGACATTTCCGAGCATGTTACTCAGATCTCCCAGTTCAGTTCTGCACCTCCCAGTGCTTTAAGGCTGACAGCCACTGTAGGCAGAGACAGATGTTCACATCTTTGTCAGATTTACAGCTCTGCTCAGAATCTCTCCACATAACCACTAAAGCTTATGCTGCCACTTAATCTCTTCCTCAACTATTTCACCGCACCTCTTATCCTCACTTGGGTTTGTTTGACTTAGACTCTTCTGTACTTTCTTCTGGCTGTTCTATCCACAGTTTATGCACCAATTTAACTAAATCAGTTTAGAAACCAATTTAGTTAAATCAGTACAAACCCCTCGGGTAGAACCAGATGGAGAATACCTTTAATTGATTTAATGTGAGTCAAGGATTTTTTTAGTTGATTTGCCCTATTTTCTTGTTGACATGTATCAGCAATACCCCACCATCAACATAAACATGGTCTCTCACGTCTATAAAGTGGGGAGTTTGTCCATGAAAAAACAGGTTGGTTTATGTTCCCAAGGTATTTGAATAAGTTTTCTCTTTTGCTGTCTTCTCTGATTGAAATAGTCCATATTTTTTAAATATAATGATTCATGTGGAGACGATAGAGGAACAGGAGGCTCTGGAGAATTGTAATGGCATAGAAAGTCAACACTGCAAATACAGTGCATGTCACAAGTGACTTGGAAGCTGTAACTGTTCCTCTAATAAAAAAAGCTTGAAAAAATAGTCAATTTCCCACTGTCCCTATGGCTAAACCATCCCATTAACAAGGCTGGGAAGAAAGCCTGGGATCGAATATACAACAGGGCTGAGAGGTCCTTCCTGCAGGTTCCCCCTGAGCAGAGGCTGAGAGAAGCTGGAGTGGGAAAGGAATCCACCTCACTGCCCATGTCCCATCTGTGGACAGAGATCTTTGTATCCCATGTTCTATCCGTCATGGACACTAAATTGTTGTTTATGAAGAGACAGTCAATAATTCCAAAATAATTGAATGTGGGAATTTAAATTGCAGTCAGCTGCACATCAATCTAAAGGAGCCTAAACTTTGTTGTTTCATCCAATGTTAAACTGAATGAAGCAAAACTGAATTAAAGCCACTTTAATTCTGAATGAGAGAGTCCACACGGTGTTTTAATTTAGTTGAACTAATCCACTTCTAAAATTAATTCAGATTAATTTTCCTCAGTATCCCTGAGCAGATCTGCAAAGCTGCCTGAGGGAGTTGGGAGCAATTTCCCTGTACATGGAAATTGAACGAAATAGGCTTCAGTCCAATGGCAACTCCACAATAGCGCCTTGTTTCAGCACTGTTGTTCCAGAATTAAAAAAAAGAATTGTTCCAGATTATCTGTTGTGCTCTAAACCCTCATCCTGCCTTCCCTCACAATAATTTCCTTAATCCCAATGACATGCAAATTGAACTATGAGGTATTCAAATCCCCCATTAAATTCTCCTCCACAAAATTAAATGACAACATGGCAGAGCAATTTAGGTTCTAGTTATTTTTATGGGAAGCATTCCTTCCAAAATGAAAATAAACATGCCTTCACCCCACTCGGAAGGGCTTTGAATTTCAGTGGATCTGGGGCTAATTGGAACCCTGAAAACCAGCCAGAGTCAAAGCAAAACTTCTCAGTGTAGCTTACACTGAGCTAAATGTAGTGAGACAAGTGTGTGTTAAAAACAAAGAAACAAAAAGGAAATCAAACTGACTTTTAAGAGTTGTAATACTCTGGTTCTTATTATTACAAGAGAGAGTTTGGATATATTTACCAAAGTAGTACATTGACAGGATCGTTTTCTTTGTATATAAAATTGCAATTAAGTCCATGTTTTAATTTAATTTCTTCCCAATTTCGTATGATTTCTTAAATACTTCTTTTTCCTTTTCTCTTTTATGTTTTTAAGAAAAAAATAATAAGAAATTTCCTTTTTTGCATCTCATTTTTATAGCAAAAAAATTTCTTAGCTTTTTTTTCTCTGGAAATTCTCTTTTTGAGACAACAAAGCTATTTAAACTTTTGGGGATAAACTTAGGCTATGGCCAATAAGAATCCTAAAGCATGTGAAAAACAATGTTCAGCACTTTGTACTAACACGGTGCTGCAACTTGTGAAGTCCTGATAGAATTCTGACTTTAAGGCAGACAGTTTTGGAAAATCAATAATCAAGCAGCAGAAGGACTTGCAGGCACAAAACAGAGGGTTTTTTTTTCAAAACTGGGAAGCAGGTTTTACTGCTGAACTTCTTTGCTAAAAATAGTGACTTTAAGTCATAGTCATCAATGATTCTGTTGAAAGTATTTATTGTGTTTTTTTCATTTCTCCTTTCTCTTAACATCATTATTTTTCCTTGTGTGTTGTATAAAATGGACATATTTAAAATAGGAAGGTTTCACATGCCTCTTGCAATCTGGATGAGAAAAAGCTGCGTGTTCCACTTGGTTTGTCTGGAGGGACAGTTGTGAGAGAGACTGTACAGAAGGGAGCTTGTTACAGCAAATAAACTGATATTAGAATGTAAATTCTTCTAATCTATTCATTATCTCTATCTGAGACCGAGCTGTTAGAGCAGTGGGTGGAAAAACGTCTCTTTTTGTTAAATGCCCTGTTGGTGGCAGCAGTTACAGTACATTAAATCCAGCAGCAGAAGTAAGAACCTCTCCTGGCCAGGTAACGAGAGTTTGCAGAAAGGTGATCTCGGGTGACGATCTCCAAAACCTGATGACTGTGCTCTGGCTTCAGCAGTTCAGTTTACACTAAAAAACAGTGAAAGAAGGCGGGGGGAAATTGAAATAAAAAGCTGTCCCAGGAACACTGCAAGGCAAAATTTTGGGTGAGGGTAAGACCTGGCACAGCTGGACAAATAAAAGATAAATTGAGAGCTTGGTCTGGGGAAAGTGATGGACGGTGAAGGTTCAGAGGGATAAAGGGCAGAAGGCAGGGGTGGAAACAAGCATCACTGAGTTTAGTGATTAAGGAGTAAATCCCATCCTTTTACCTACCTTTCAAGCAGAGAAAAAAAAAAGAACTCCAGAGAATTAGTAAAACCTTTTCCTCCTTCCCATTTTTCCTGAGAGATCAGATTTTAGAAGCAGAGTTTTTTATACTTTGCTGCTGATTTCAGGTGTTTCTAGGTTTAGATCCCCCACTGGGGTCACTGTCAAGAGTGGCTGCCTTTTTCAGGATTTGTTGTGGACACCCACGCTGGAATTGCAACGTCTTTAAGTCAGATGGGCACGCAGTTATTGAAGCTGAAGTAGATCCTGAAAATGATGTAGAGATTGAGAGAATTAATTCGCAGTGTCTGTAGTGATAGGATAATGGACAGTGGTTTAAAAAACAATGGGTTTAGACTGGAGTTAAAGAAGAAATTCTTTATGATGAGGGTGGAGAGTCACTGGCACAGGTTGCCCAGAGAAGCTGTGGCTGCTTGATCCCTGGAAATGTTCAAGGCCAGGTTGGATGGGGCTTGGAGCAGCCTGGTCTATGGAGGGTGTCCCTGGCCATGGCAGGGAGTTGGATCTAGATGATCTTTGAAGTCCCTTCCAACCCAACCCATTCTGTTATTTATGGTCTATAACATCAATCACTGCATGTCTCCCCTACTAATTTTGGGTCAGACACCTCGCCATTGATGGTGGTTTTGATTTACTGGGCTCATTCATTTCAAAACGGGATGAGTAGTCCAGTTACAATTTTTTCTTCCATCAGCATCTGCTCTCAGAGGCCTGGGATTTTCCTGCCCAGTGGGGAGACTGGAGGGTGTAAGGATAAAGAAGGAGTTTGGAGGAACAAAGAGAGAATCTTGTACCGGAGGCACAGTTATGAGACAGTCTACACCATTTTGTGGATTAAGGGCGGATCCCGGTGATTTATTAGGCTGTGACGCAACTTCCCGTAGATTAGATTTCTAATGCCAGTTTCTACCTTGTAGGGGAAGAGTTTGTGCACTGGGGACAGTACTGGAGCTCTGGAAGGGAGAATGGGAAGGTATTTTGTACCTGCAAGGTGCAAATCCTTTTGCACAGCCAACATTCAGCTGTGTAATCTGACTTTTCTTAAGCAAACATTCAGGAATGCAAAGAGTTTTCAACATTTTCAGGGAGCCCCCGAGCTCCCCTTTGCCCAGCAAGGCTGGATTGTCTCCCTCACAGGCAGCAGCAAAGTTCCTTGGAAGAAAATGAGAAGAGAAGAAAACAAAACAGACAAACCTCAAAGTCCCCAAGGGAATGAACAGAAATAAACACAGCCAATGTGGAAATCAGTGTTGATTCCTGCCATCAGATTCTCACTCTGTTTGACCTCGGGAGCAGCACTGACATGTACCAGAGGGCAGGGAGTAGGAAAAAAATAGGTGGGACACGTGATATGTGCAGTGGGCACATCTGAAGTGTTTTAAAAACTCTGTGCCTTGAAGTTATTAATATAAACCACCTCCTAACAGCTTATACTAAGCTATTATTTAGATAAGTAATAGAAGTGGAATATCTTCCAGTGTGTAAAACCAGGAGCGTAAGGGAGCATCCCCATTTATTCGTTCGGTGACTTTAACTACCCACTATTAAATTTCCAGACATCTATGGCCCCAGATTATAGATCATTTCCCTGCTTTGACAGAACTAACAAATTAAGGCTCAGATCAATGTCATCACAGTTTATCTGCCTTAAACTCAGCTATCTGATCTCAGCTAATTCCCAAAGAGGAAAGAGGTGTCTCCAGTAGGCAAATTGTGTCACCTGTAATTACGATCTGTCCCAGGAGAGAAAAACTTGAGACCCGAAGCAAGTTGTCTTGTTGTAGTTGTCTTTATCTGGTGGCTACCGGGTTGCAGGGTCTTATTCTTCCCCCTCATCCCCAGCTAATTCAATTTGTAAAGTCTCAGTAATGCATGACATCACCCCTTACAGAATCCAGGTTGCTCTCTCCTGTAACTCCATGCTGCGTCTCCCACATTCGCTGATGATGGAACTGCCATTTGCACTTTTTGTTTTTCCAGGAGAGGGGCTTGCAATGCATTCAGAGATGCAGATACCCCTGTAACTACTGTAGAAAGAGAGGAAAGCACATCTCACTTAATTTTGAAAGGTGTCATGTCTGTATTTGCAAAGCAAAATACTTCAGATTTCAACTTTTGGTGAAAAATGGGTGTTTCCAAAGGTCAGGAAAAAATATCTGCCCAGCTTGACCAAGATACATATGAAAGTTTCAAATGTCAAAGTGTGGGTCAAGGCACAGAGACATTCTTGTGTCTTAAACAAGCAGCTAAATGGATGAACTGAGAAGAGGAGCATCATCTGTCCCATTAGCCGTCAGCTGCTGATCGCCCCAGGCCAAGGCAACATATTGGGGGACTTTGTTATATTTTCTTTTTCACTTGGCTAGTTCTGTTTGAGTCAGTGGTTCAGACTAATTACTAGAAAATAAATAATAAAATATGTAAGAACCTCAGCAGGAGTGAATATCTCCGCATACAGAAAGAACCAGTTCAGGTCTCAACAAGCTCACCACAGAGCCAGGAAATTTAGCAATAAAGTGAACAAGAACAATGAAAATGTACTTAACTTTGTTCTGGTTTTTATTCGCTTGATCAATGTCTGGACATTCTTAGTTACTACCTTGAACCTCTAAGAAAACAAGTCGTGTTTTTGCTGCCTTGGGCTCAGGAAATACAGCACCACACATTCCTTGTTTTCCACAAATGGTAGAGCAGTGCAGTGATGGTAGAAGAACTAAAGATATTCAGACATAAATGAATTATGTCATTAAACTTGGCTCACTTTAGTTTGTGCTAAAAATTAGGATGTCAGACCAAATTTCTTCTCCAGCACCTTTTTAGAGTCAATAGAAAGAAATAGGTACTTCCTCAGAGTAATTTGTCTAACCTATCTTTGACACATATTTTAAAAGGCGATCATTCATCCTGCCCAAGAACCTTTGCTTCTCATTATTGATTTTAGAAGATTTCTAGAAGTCTGTAATGAATAGACAGTAAAATAAACTCAGAAAAATGCTGATGACTGAGGTTTCTGGAAAAGTTAGCAATGATATAGAAAGTGTCAGAAGTGAGAACTTTGGGAAAATTTCACTGGGACATATTCATCATCTGATATGTGGAAAATGAGCCTATATATATTTATTAGAGAGAATGGAACTTATTTGAGCCAAAATAGAAATAAAAGTTTGGTAAATAATGAATAAACTAATGCAACTTTCCTTTCACTTTATGATGCGGGGTTACGTTATGTTCCTGTTGGAGTTCTTGATTTCTTTGTTTTGTAGACATTCAATATTGTTTCAATAATGCAAATAACACTTTATTTGTGGCTGTGCTACAGCCCTCTCATCAGATTATCATGCCTTGCCCCATTTAAACCGATTTCTAAACATAGAATAGGTAATTTATATTGCCAGATACTTCAGTTCTAGAGATTAAATTATAAATTGAATAGTTGTGATGGCTGATGATTCATTGCCTGCCTGATACAAGACATAAATCCAGTAAAGGCAAAGTTTTCACCAAAGCTGTGGATCTCTCACAAACATAGGTGGAACCAGGGACTTGAGACTACTATCATCATCAGGACTAAGAATAATTAAGAAGGTGTTGATTTGGACAACTTGGCCAAGTATCACTTGATTATGAGCCTGTTTTGTACCAGGCTGCTCACCAGCAAGTGGCTGATGTCATTCTCAGCAGGAAGAATTATATGAAGGAAGGTTAGCAGACATTTGAGGGAAGCAATCAGACCACTGGAAATTAGGCATTAAACGGCATTATATCATAACAATGAAAGCTTGCTTTCCAGAACATGCTTGTGAGAATGTCAACAGTTTTGAGTTTAATCACAGAATCATTTAGGTTGGAAAAGGCCTTCAAGATCACTGAGTCCAACCTGTGACCGATCCCCACCTTCTAATCCAGCCCAGAGCTCTGCGTGCCACGTCCAGGCGTTCCTTGAACATCTCAAGGGATGGTGACCCCGCCACCCCCATAGGCAGCCTTTTGCAATCCCTAACAACTCTTTCTACGAAAAAAATTCTGCCTGATGTCCAGCCTGAACCTCCCCTGGGACAGCTTGGGGCTATTTCCTCTTGTCCTGTCACTTGTTCCCTGGAAGAAAAGTCTGACCTCCACTTTGTTGCAATCTCCTTTCATGACTATATTTAGCATCCAAGCATTCCTGTAAATGAGGAAAATACTTTTATTTACTTCATTCATATTCAGAACAAGGTTCAGGAGACCAGTAGACTAATTTATTTATTTTTGCCATGGTATTCACCCAACTGAAAGTGTAGGTTTTTTTTATTTTCTTTTTCCAGAACTGCAGTTTAAGTGAAAAGTTTTTAAACACTCCTGCAGATCTCAACTAATTTCAACATATGAAAATGTGAGGATTAAAAAAAAAAGCAAATTGTGTTTCAAGCCTTGCAAAAGATGTACATATGGCTTTGTAGAGTATATATTTGTGCTCAAGGGAGCTGAAAAGACAGGCAAATAAGTCTCTCTAGGACTGACACCTTATTAATCACCCAAAAATAAGAATGTTGGATCAGTCTTATTTGGAGATTTGGTTTCTCATTCAAATCTAATTGATACAGAAACTGACATTAACAGCTTCTAAAAATGTTTATCAAAGTCTCATAGTACTTCAGCAAATATATATTTTCAGTGATCTTCTAAAGTCATTTTCATGTTGTTTCTTAACCTTATTTGATGGTCCCAAATCAAAATTAGACCTTATTTGGAAGACTAGACTAGCAAGTGTTGCTTTTACTTGAAGCTGCCTGGTAACAGAGAGAAGAAGTTTATTATGTTATATTTCCATTAAAAATAAATCTTTCAGTGGAAATTTGAAGTCTTCTTTAAGCTGTGTATTTCTTTCCTATTGGAATAAGGAAAGAGTACATGTAAAAAAGGCCAGTGTGGGTGAGAGACACGTAGAGGGAAGCACAGAGAGATAAACTTCAACATTTAGATAATTTTTGAAAATGGGTTATACCATTTTTAACATCTTTTTAAACATCTTACTTGAGGTTTAGTTTTCAGCCAAATCCTTCAAATATGGATTTATATATATGAGAAGACGATGTAATGAAGCTGAAGATGATCGTAAAGGTTGCAAGCCTTTGTATTTGACAAGGATTCTATTAGGTAAAGTCACGACTCGTCAAAGACCTTTAATCTGAAGGAGGGTAGATTTAGGCTGAATGTTNCTGGTAGCAGAGAGAAGAAGTTTATAATGTGATATTTCCATTAAAAATAAATCTTTCAGTGGAAATTTGAAGTCTTCTTTAAGCTGTGTATTTCTTTCCTATTGGAATAAGGAAAGAGTACATGTAAAAATGGCCAGTGTGGGTGAGAGACACGTAGAGGGAAGCACAGAGAGATAAACTTCAACATTTAGATAATTTTTGAAAATGGGTTATACCATTTTTAACATCTTTTTAAACATCTTACTTGAGGTTTAGTTTTCAGCCAAATCCTTCAAATATGGATTTATATACATGAGAAGTCAATGCAATGAAGTTAAAGATGATCGTAAAGGTTGCAAGCCTTTGTATTTGACAAGGATTCTATTAGGTAAAGTCACGACTCGTCTAAGACCTTTAATCTGAAGGAGGGTAGATTTAGGCTGAATGTTCTTCCCTGTGAGACTGGAGAGGNTTTGACAAGGATTCTATTAGGTAAAGTCACGACTCGTCAAAGACCTTTAATCTGAAGGAGGGTAGATTTAGGCTGAATGTTCTTCCCTGTGAGACTGGAGAGGCTCTGGCACAGGTTACCCAGAGAAGCTACGGCTGCCCCTGGATCCCTGGAAGTGTCCAAGGTCAGGCTGGATGAGGCTTGGAGCAACCTGGTCTAGTGGAAGGTGTCCCTGCCCATGGCAGAGTTGAAATGAGATGATCTTTAAGGTCCATTCCAACCTAAACCATTCTATTATTCTGTGGGAGAAAAAAAATCTGATTTACAAAGCTTTTTTCCATGTTTTGATCCACGTTTGATATCAGAGACTCTTAAGTGGAGACAAGAAGGAGCAAGAGACAATGAGAGTTTTGACTGTTAAGGCTGTATTTCTACCAATAAACTAAACTTGACAGGTATCCACGTAGTCACCCACGAGCCCAGTTACTGTCAGTGTGAAAAGTCCTGTCAGGGAGCAATTTAGCCCAGGCCAGTGGTGCACCACTCACTGGAGAAGCCTATTCCTTCCCACAGATTACAGAGGGAGCCTACAGCTACTCTGCATCTAAACAGGAGCTGCAGTCAAGCTCTGTGAATGAGGACCATGATGTGCCAGCAAGCTGCAGCCTTTGAGGGCTTAGTCCTGCCACTGTCATCAGAATCAATTCTATTAGTGAATAAATCAATTAAATGCTGTTTAACCCCAACAGAAAGAAAGAAAAAGGTCCTTTGTGAGAAGGAGACTGGAATTAAGGTTTTTTGGGTTTTGTTGTTTTTTTTTTCCGTAGGAAAATCATGGCTGGACTCCAATCTGTTTTATAAGTCTGATTTGTTTTTCCTCACGTGTTCTTCTGGTACATTCATCTGCTTATTTGTTTAACGAATGTGGTGCTGGTGAGAGATGCTGGATTGATGCCTTGGGGAGAACAAAGTCCTTTACTTGTCCCCAGGCATGCTAGAGCCGTGCTCCACACCCACGTGGCTTCCCTCTGACCTGAAAGGACCACCTTTAAGGGGCAAAAAGAAGTTTAGTTTCCCGGGCCTTTTGAAACTTGCCCTTTCCTCTAGATCTACCAGCAAGGGACAGAGGGTCATTGGCGCTTATTTTTATAGACAAGGGCACACTGTCAAGGGTTTCAGTTCACATCCAAAGCTTGCTCGTAAATTTTGTTGGCCTTGAAACCTCACAATAGCAGGATTTTAATTTTTTTAAAGGCAACTGCTGGCTAGGCTGGCAGTACTTTTTTCTCAGAGTCTTCTCTGACCCTATTTCAATTCAGGAAATTATAAAGGTCATCAAAATAGTAATAATAATAATAATAATGATAATAAAAAAAATTATGGCAAGAATGTTAAAACTCACTCTGCAGTTGTCTAGGCCTCATTTCCTTGTACAAATGACTACAAACCTCAGTCAAAAAAAATATTTTATGTCATGTTTTGCTCTTAGCCAGACTCTTCTCCTTTATCTCTCAGCACAGTTTATTGTCTTGAAGGTGGTTTGCTAAAGTTAGCACACACTTCTGGGTGTTCCCCTTCACTTGTGACATTGAAAACCTCATTTAATATTCCTGACCATCAACAAATCATTTTTCAGGCAAATATTTATATTTGACAACAACCCGACACTCCTTACCAAGGCCTTGAAGAAGCTTCTGCAGGACAGAGGGAGGAGGATGGAGAAAGAGAAGAAAAGAAAGAGTGAAAGGAAGATAAACAAAGTTTCCAAACCATCTTTGACAAATTTTGGGAATTTTTTTTAGATTTTCTTTATCTTTGGCTAAAGATCATTGAAATATGGAATATTGTCAGTCTGAAGTACCTAGGGGTGAAAGTTTTTCTGAACATGCGTCCCAGGCTCTAATTTGTAATTTGGCTCAATAAAGGTCTTTGATCCTGAGGTTTGGAAAGAGTCCCCGTTTCATCTGAAGGACAAACTCCCAACAGTGGGAAGCAGGAACAGAGTCCTAAACATTTTCTTTCTTGAGTGAAAACCACCTAAACTCCACCAGTGTGGATTACTCTCCTCTGGCATCTCTTCTTCAAAGGAGGAGAGGTTGCTTTGAAAACAATATCCTGAATCTCATGCTGGTTATGAGATAAACACACTCACTATGGGTCTTTTTCAGTACTTTGGGTTGCTGAGGAACTCCTGATTATAAGCATGTGCTGGTTCCTGCTCTCTCTGTATGAACAGGTCTGAGGGCTTGGAAATCCAGAGCTCCATGGGTAAATCTGTTCCAAGTGGTATCTGCAATATCTCATTATAAAAACTGCAAAATCAGAGCTGCTGTGCCTTCACCTCTTAATGTATTTCTTTATTGAGTGTGTCAAGAAGCATCGCCCATTTTAATATTTGATAAATAAAAAGAGATAAGAGTGCTGCAAAATACTTGATGCCACTCATTAACAAATCTAGAGCATCCTCCTCAAATTATCACCCTGTGCCCTCCCTTCATCTTTTCTCTTTCCACCTTCCCCCCACAAAAAGCAAACCAGGAAATTTGCTACAGGAAATTGCTGTTATTTCTGTTATCTTTACTGTTATTTCTTCCCCCTCCCTCCACCCAATCAGGAGTGAAAAGCCAAAGGACAGTGAGGAGTAATTTCCCTGGAAATACAACATTTTGGGTGTTCTGCCATCGATGTTGCATTTTTAATACCCACCCCTCCGAATGTGTTATCATTAAAACTTCATGGCTATCGTTTTATTTATTTATTTCTTAGCAGCACCACCACCCCTGTGCTCGGCAGCGCTTCCTGCCTTTCCGATTTCAGCAGCGCCTGACCCCATTTCAGTCAATTTTCCATATCCTGCCTGTCTCGTATCCGCCGAGGGAACACACTGATGCTGTGTTTATGCTAATTTTATGCTCTCTGAGTTGTGTCTGTTATTCAAAGCAGTTGAAGCAGTTATTGCCAGTAATCTTATTTCTGCGCGAGCCCCCGGGGCAGAGCAAGCCTCGGAGCCGGTCCTGCAGACCGTGTCAGAGCCATCACAGCCTGCTGGTAAATGGCAGCTCTTTCCTGCAGAATCTGATATCAGTTACTTGGCAAACACAGTAATAAAATGAAACAAATCAGATTTTCAAGTAAATAAACCAGACTTCAATGGCAGCAACAATGGTCAGGACAACAGGATTTTAATAAGTGATGCTATACAGGGGAAAATATTGAAGAGCTGCAGCCCTTCTTCTTCCTGCAATCCCCCTGATCCAACCCAAAATTATCTGCCTGAACCCTTGCAGAATGAAAGCAAACACAAAAAAAAAATATTGCCAGGGTGGAGTCTGCCTTTCCCACTGGTAAAAAGGGAATTCACTGATGGCATGTACAGAAATTCCCTGCCAAGGTGCTCTGAGCTGTTGAGTTGGGCAAAAGAAGAAGAACATGAATTTTTATTTCTGATTTTCTGCTCCATAATATCCATGGGATGTTGCATGAGACCAAGAGAAAGGTGTTGACCTTTTGTTTGGAAAAGCCAAGCGTAATTCACAGCTTTGTCACCATTTTCTTGGGCATGAGTAATGTCAGGGTGGGTTTCGCAGAGCCCATCACGTTTTCAGAAAGGCTTTACAGCAAACAAACTCACCCCCTTCTTCCTTGGTGCCTCCCTAAAAGAAAAATAACTAGCAGATAGAAAAGGTGTTTTATTCTAAAACAGCAGTTAGACAAAAAACTTGAAATTCTGCATTTTCAGATAGCCATGCCTTGGAAAGTATTTAAAATTCTGACAGAAAGCCAATAGCTGGGGAAAAAAAACTTGAATTCTGGCCAATATTCAGTTGCCAAAAATGGAAGCCATTTTTCTCATAAGAACATTTCCTATAGAAAACTCCAATTTAAGAAACATTTTTCAACAAGAAGACATTTCAAATGGAACATTTTCATGTTTTTCTACTGCCATCAACAGCACTCAGCTTTTATTGTGCAGCTTAAGGCCATGTTTGCAGCATACTGTGCTCTTTAGAAACTTGCCCAGTTGCACTGAGTCCTCTACAGCAGCAGGAGCTCTCATATATAAATTTATATATCTATATATACGTAAATGAAACACAAAATTCTGGATTTAATATCTCTGTACTGTAGTTTCTCATCTGCCAAAACTGATTAATAGTGCTTCTATTTCATTACACAAATAATTTTTAAACTTTTCTGAAAGTGTCTGTCTTCTGTTTTTTATGCTACCTGAACAGCAGAAGTTTTAATCTGGTATCGCATTCTCATCATATTTTCTAAATCTGATGTAAGCATTTGGAACTTTACTTTTTTTCTTTGAAATCATACAAAACCAAAGGGAACATTCAGACCAACCCCACCTTCCTCCTGGAGCAATCTTGTACGTCTGATGGTAAATTAAATATTCCCTGAATGATCATTGTCCCTAAAGCCAATTCATGATGTTTGGCCACATCCATTATGAGATTTCTTAGTCCCCTCTGTGTGGACCCTCACAAAATGCATGTTGGAAAATATTCCTGGTCCAGGAACTGTGAGATTTAAAAGTCTGGAAAATTTCCTCTAACTATTTAATTTTATAGCACACGCATAGCCTTTGCTTTTTGGTCTTCCCTGATCATAATTTTTGAGGATAATTTTTCTTTTTTCAGCTATGTTTGGGTCAATTTCTTATGGGGGTAGTAGGCTTTGCACATCCAAAGAACAATGGAGCTGGGGAAGGGTCTGGAGCACCAGGAGCAGCTGAGAGAGCTGGGAAAGGGGCTCAGCCTGGAGAAAAGGAGGCTCAGGGGGGCCCTTGTGGCTCTGCACAACTCCCTGACAGGAGGGGGCAGCCAGGTGAGGGTCAGGCTCTGCTCCCAGGGAACAAGGGACAAGAGGAAACGGCCTCAGGTAGATCGGACTTGGGGAAACCAACATTTCTTCACCGAATTGGTTGTCAAGCCCTGGCACAGCTGCTCAGGGCAGTGGTGGAGTCTCCACCCCTGGAGGGGTTTAAAAGCCGTGTGGATGTGGCACTTGGGTGCATGGGTCAGTGGTGGCCTTGGCAGTGCTGGAGCAATGATTGGACTCGATAATAACAGGGTTTTTCCAACCATAACAATTCTGTGATTCCATGATTCTCCCTGTTCGCCTCCTAGAGCAGATCACAGGACCAAATGCATCTTACTGACAGAGCCACACTCCCTGCTAAAACAGCTGTGATTGCTACAAATCTGTACAACACTTGTATTCAATTCTTCTATGCCTAACTGTTCCTGAACTACTGTAAATGGCAAATAATTAAGAGAAACAATGAGAACAAGGACTAAAATAAATGGTATTTTTTCCCCACTGAATTATTTTCTCTACAGGCTTTCTATTCTTTTTTCCCACACACATTTTAGTGGAATCAGGAAACATTTTATAATATGTTCATTAAAAAAAAAAAGGCATGAGCATCAACTGAATTTTATTTCTTAAAAAACAGAAATGTTTGGAAAAATTATTTTTTGAAAACTTTTCCAAATGAAAATAATAATTTAACTGTTAAAGAGATGCAGACTGTATTCTGCCTGCTTCTGGACAAATATTCCTTGCAATAGTTGCATTTGATATGGAGATATTTCTGCATTCTAGAAAAAAAATGTCAGTTGATTGGATTATCCTATAGATTAGTTCAGAAAAATATTCAGAATACATGTATGTGTGTGGTTTATATGTATGTATGTATAAATCTGGATTAAAATTAATTTGATAGTCTTCATCAATGCTATTTCTTCTAAAGTAAATAAAACTTATCATGACTTTGATAAGAGCAGAATTGGGCCACTTAAACTTTTTACATCAATCTTTGATATCATTCTCAAGGTAGGTCGTGTCTGAAAACAAGAAAATACATCTATGGTCCTGCATCCAATATTACTTTTATATTTTGGGAATTCATGTCATTCATAATAAAATTAAGAAATAAATGCCTTCTGAATTTTCTGGGGTTTTCCTCATTAATAGCATTTACATACATAAACACAAATATAAATACAAATACAGCATGGGCATGTAAAGCTTTGACAACATGTTCAAGTATCCGTTGGCAGGAAACTACTTTTTAATATTATGGCAAATTTCTAGATTTATGATCTACAAAAAAACCCAGAACTTTCTGTTTCTTTGCATATTTGTTTTGCATGTTTGGAAGCATTTTAGTCTAGGAAAATGGGTATTTACTGTGTGTCCTTCTCATAGTTCAGTTAAGGGGTCCTGTTTTGCAGTATTGAGGAAGAGGGTCACTGCCCACCTGACAGGCAATGCCAGCACAGGGAGTTTGGACATTTGGCACCTAAACTGAGGGACAGATCCTCAAAACTCAAAGAATCCTGGATTGGTTTGGGTTGGAAGGGACCTTAAAGATCATCGAGTTCCAATCTCTGTGCCATGGGTAGGGGCGCCTTCCACCAGATCCATATAACCTGGAAAGATGCTCCAAGCAGTGGGATAGAGGATCTCAGTGAACTTCAGCGAGCTGAAGCCAACAGCTTTCAGGATACTCTTAAACCACCAGGCTATTCAGGATTTATCTCTTCTCGAGACAATATTTAGCTTTTTGACTAATGAAGCAGCACCAGGAAGAGAAAAGGAAGGGCCAATTTGTATATAAAAGTTTAAGATCCCTAAATTCCTTCTGCAGCTAAAGTGTCACTTGATCTCCATTGTAAAATATGTGTCTAAGCTTGGTGGAATAAGCAAACCCTTCGAGGTGTCCTCTACAGCATCCTCATGCTTCAGTCCCGAACTGGGATGTGAAAGAATAAAATCACTCCTCTGCCTGATACTGACACTAATCCAGATCTCCTTTTTCCTTCCAAGACAAAAATTGAGTCTTGACATTTCAAAGATAAATAGGCTAATTTTCCTGTTACTGCTCAGTTACTTGTTGCATCAAAGATTTCACCTTGTTTTAAATAGAAGGTTTAAATTTCATATATTTTCCTTTTTTCAGTTAGCTCCTTTTATTGTATAATTCATTTCCCCGGCAGACAGGAGCGTTTTGAATAATAAAATCATAGAATATCCTGAGTTGGAAGGGACCCACAAGGGTCATCAAGTCCAGCTCCTGGCCCTGCACAGGACACCCCAACAATCCCACCCTGTGCCTGAGAGTTTTGTCCGAACATTCCTGGAGCTCTGGCAGCCTTGGGGCTGTGACCATTCCCTGGGGAACCTGTTCAGTGCCCCACCACCCTCTGGGTATCAGTTGTTTCACATTAGAGGGAATAATATGATATATAATAAGGTGACAGGCCATCCAGCTTCATTATTTTCAAAAATTAGCCTCTTTAGAACATTGTTTCATTGCCCCAAAGATATTTAGGGAACTTGTCTTTAAAGAACTTTCCCTTCCATCCATTGTGGATGTCCCATCATAACTTAAGTTTCCACAGTTGGAATAAATAGGTTGAATTGTACCACCAATTCAACAATTATTACAGTCAAACAAAGGGAAAAAAAATTCCCAAGCCTGAAATTTTAACTTATCCTTTCATATGGAGTGTGGATTAACACTCCCAGATTACTCCAAAGAACCTCCATTTTTTCCATGGCACAGACATCAGCGAGACAATTGTTTATTTCTTTATAAATGAAGTCAGACCAGGGCTTGGAGCAACCTGGTCTTGTGGAAGGTGTCCCTGCCTGTGGCAAGGAGTTGGAACGAGAGGATCTGTGAGGTTGCTTCCAACCCAAACCATTCTATGATTACATGATTCTAACATGGGAGCTTTAAAAATCAGCTCTTCACCTTTAGATCCAAACAGCTGCACGTCCTTCTCAGCAACAAGAAAATGGAAAATGAAAAAGATAAACCACCCTGGTAATGTTAAAAAATGGTAATAACATAAAAAGACAAAGGGATTTTCTCTTTTATTGAACCTCATAAAAATACATCATTTTTCTCACTTTCTTCCTCTCCAAAGGTCTATTTGCCATAGACTGAACATTACTAGTCAGAGAATTATCAAATATTGTTTCCTTCCTGTTTCTCTTAATTTGGCTGGAGGTGAAACGATCCAAGTGAATTGGAGCATTAAATTCCTAAAAAGGAAGCACTCCCCTTTTTTCCCTCTGCTGAGGCAGAGTACACACACGTGCACACACATATACACACATGCACATGTGCACACAGACACACTATTTTAAGTCCCAAATATTGTGTTGAAACCTTTCTCCCTCACATATAGGCTTGGGAAGAATTTAGTGCTAAATAAATGCTGCCTCAAACCAGGCAAGATAAAACATAAATCATTGCATTAAAAACCTCTAACAAGTCTATCTGCTTTTTGAAATGACTGGGAGATGAAAGAGAGGAGTCTCATTTAAGAAGGCCCAGCGGAACAGTTCTGCATTTATATAGCTGTTATCAAAAGCAATTCATTTGGAGATCAAATAGACTGACAGATAGGACAAGCAGGGGATCACTACTGCCTTCAGGCAGCCAAAAGCAAGGATGGTTTCCCAGTACCATCACTAATATTGGGTCTAGTCAATGCTCATGTCTATTATGGCTCGCAGTAACAGCCAGCTGAATGTTAATATTCACTCCTTACACTCCAGTTCGATGCCGATTTGTAGCTGAGGGAGTAAATAGTCTACATCCCTTTCTCTGAGGTTTTTTTCCTTCCCTTTCTCTGGTAGGAGTAGCTTCTTTTGTAATCATTGTGTGTCTGCTGCAGTTTTAGTTCTCACGGAGGCAAGGCCACTGAAGACAAAAGCAAGACAATGGACTTTGTCGTGTCCCACTAACAATGTGCCGTGCATGGACAGCGCCTCTCTTCCTTGTGTGCTGGAGTCTTTCTGCTACTTATTGGTGGGAAAATCTCTCTTCTGTTGGCTCCTTTCAAAATGTCTAGAAAAGCACTGCATCAGCCCAAGGCTGGCTGCAGTTTCTCCAGTGCAGCAATTCAGCATCTCATAAGGAAACTTATTATTTTCCCCCCCAAAAACACCATCCTTACCACTGGGGTAAGCAGGAAGACTTATGTTGATTTTAGCCTTCCAAAATACATTTATGGTGCTAAATAAGTGCGGGTGAAGGACTTTTAAGGTTTTTACCTGGTTTTTACCTTTTAAGTTTTAAGCTCAGGTAGCCCAGAAATGGCTTGTGATTACACAGTTTAGCACAATTTTTTTTTTTGTTTTGTCTAGTGTAAGATGTCTCCATCCATCACAGAGGGTTGGAACCAGATGAGTTTTAAGGTCCCTTCCAATCCAAATCATCCTATGATTGTATGAAATCTCCTTGATATGAAACTGTCTCATCCACGCTGCATCACAGTTGCAGCTTCTGAGGATCCCAAGAGATGCCTCCATGGCCCTAAAACATGAATATTATTTTCTGTTGGGTTTGTTGGTTTTTTTAAAAGGAGGTCTGCCTTATGGCCACAGTGATGTTTTTATTGCCTCACGCTGAGAATATCTGCTGCACGCCTTGGGGTGTAGTGGGAAAGAAACTTAGGATGCTGCAGAGTATAAATGGCTGAGGATACTGATAGCAGATTCTTCCCAACAAAACATGGCCAGCATTATACCCCAGCCATTTATGATAGAGCTGAACAAGGGATTTCGGGACCACACAAACAGTGAGACGCAACTGCCTTGGAAAGTGGGATTTCAACTTTCTGACTGAGCAAAGCAGCAAGCCAGAATAAGCACAAATGCAAAAAAAAAAAAAAAAAATTGGAACACAGCATGAGAGTGAATAGAGCATGTGGGGATGATGCTTTCCAACTTCTTTGCTATATCTTCTGATTAATTTTTTATTACTATTGTGTCCTTTTTATTTATTTCACATTGTCAGATGCAGCCATCACGGTATGGGAAGCACTGGAGACTTGTCCAGGCTGTAATTCAGTGGGTTCTGTAGGAGGAAAGCAACAGACAGGCAAGCTGGATAATTTTCCCAGGACAAAAGAGAACTGGGGGTTGTGGAAGGAGAAGGAGACTAGTGAATCAAGAGCAAGATAAAAAGACGGGATGGAAAATGTATGAAATGGAGTGCAATAGCCAAGGTGGAAGATAATTCAGGTTTTATGGCTTAATATTAAGCAATATATACACATTCCTTACAGGCATTGAACCACCCTTAAAAATTGGGTCTTAAGTCCTACAAAGTGTCCTGCTTCCAAGGCATAGCTCCCTACAAATTGAATAGACCAACACAGCCTGGAAAGAGATGTGCAGAGAGTGAAGAGGGAACACGGTAGAAGAGGAAAGACCATTCACTCTCTTCCAGTAAAAGGACTATGAAATAAAATACACATCTCAAGAGACAGCTTTGAAACATTCATAAGGACTGTTTCTTAAAAGAACACTTCAACTAATGCATTCCTTGCTGTATGATAACAAGAAGACATTCAAAACTCACATGGGTTAAAAAAAAATAACAGCAGGACAAATAAATGGCAAGAAATCATCCAGGAAGGTTAAATAGAAATGAGCTTCCTCTGAGCTGCAAGTCACGGGAGAGTAGGGGAATACACTGGGGAAACACCAGCTTTTGCTGTCCTCTTCCTTTTGTGATTTCCCTGGCACTTTGGACACTTTTAGTCACTAGGCTAAGTGGATCTTTGATGTGGACCAGCCAAGTTATTCTTCTGTCCCCATCACAAGACATCTCTTTCCTGTTTTCTGCTGGGTCTTGCTCTTTGTTCCACAACCCAACTCCCCTGCAGATAGTTTTCCTGCAGAGTTCTTGACCTGAGTTCAGAGTTCTGCTGACCTGAGAACCTATTCATGGGTTAGAAAAAAACAAAACCAACACCATCAACAAAACAAAGTCATGGTCCCTCTAGTGCAACCAGCTCCATCGTAAGAAAATCCAGTGCAGCACTTGGATGCCAAACAAGATGGGATGAAATACTAATTATGGTAAGACTTTACAAAAAAGGCTATCTTGCCCCCATGAGAGTCCAAGCCTCCAAGCTAGTCTCTCATGGAACAAAAGTAAGTTGTCAGATTTGAATAATTTCCCTGCATGTAGATAAATCCTCACATTTCTACATTTCCCCCCCCTCCCTCCCCTGCCTTCCTCTTCCCCCCTCTCTTCAGTTTTGCAAACAAGAAAAGAAACACTAGGAGCTATTTCACTGGATAACCATGCAAATGAAACAGGAGATTTAAATGTCTTAGCAAGGAGATCAGAGACACAGTTGGAAACAGCTGTAAGGGGCATTGAAATGATTATAAGGGAATAGGATGGGTGCATTATTTGGCTTGGTGACTTCATTAGTGATATTTGGCATCAGATGCTCAGCTGGTGTGAATCCGAAGAGCTCCTCTGTGCCAGCTTAACCCCTCTGAGGATTCACTTATTTGTCCTGAATATGGATTTCTACATTATTCTATTTTATTTTTCTCCACTGCATTGGTCTCCAGGCAGCGTTTTGAGAATAGGAATTCCAGCCATGAGAAGATATTTTTGAGATGGAACAAAACTCAGGGTTTATCTGTTGCCTTGAAGATTCTGAGAACTTATTAGACACAAAACCCTGGGGCTTGTTTCAACTTGCCCACCAGTAAATGAAATGTGGGGATACAGCATCTTTACACAGACTATAGCCCTAAATTTCCAGTCTCTTGTCATTCAAATTTATAGCTAATAATGTATCAGTTGTGTCTTTTTGCTGTCACAGAAATACCTGTGCAATATGAAATGGGAATTGTCACATAAATTTCATAGTCCCTTTTAAATATTTCCTGAAATAAAATAAAAATATGGTATGAGTTTTTCTTCGGTTTTAGCTCCTTTTCCAGAGATATGGAAGTATTGTTCTGCTCCAGAAGCTCAAGACATGTCTGAACAGTTATTATATTTAAAATGGAAGAATCTATAGCAAAAAGTAGAAATATGATTATGTATTGGTTTGGCATGGCCCGGCTTTGGGTAGCAGGGGTGGCCGCAAAGATGTCTCCTGTGAGAAGCTGCTGGGAGCTTCCCACCATGTCCGGCAGAGCCAGTGGCTGATGGCTCTGAA
>VYZQ01000043.1:0-15061 GCA_013400655.1 Mystacornis crossleyi
GTGAAACAAAGGTGAGAAGAGAGGTCTAGAGAGGTTTTTTACTCACCAATTTTCTTGAATCTTCAGAATCTTGGTTATTTCAGTGTCACTCTCTCCAGAGAAATTTGTTAATAGTTCCTGTTCGGGCGCCATTTGTTGCTGTGGGATCCCAGCAACTTTTCCAAAGACAGATATGCCCATGGAAATAATCAGGGAAGTGATATTTGCATGGATGTTCATCGATATTCTTTACTTTTCTCCCAGTCTTACGGCATGGGGGCCTGGACCACGCTGAGAGTCCATGGAAAAAACCACTGAGTTCCCTGGGCAGGGGGACAGGTAAAGGCCAATGAGGACAGGACTAGGTTACATGTGACCAGAGAGCAGGGAAAAACCTGTATGTCCCAACCATTCCAGGGCCCCTTCTTCCCAGGGGAAGGGGGGGTGAGCCCCAACATATTTGTATGACACAGAACTATAGTTCTGTGCTTTGGAAGAACTTACTTATCCTGAGTTTCCAGAATTGTGTTGATCCAGTTTTGATTTCCAGAATAAAAAGTCAGAAATCTCAGACTCCCACTGCATCCAATCCCTTCAGTGATAAAGTTTGAGTGCAGGAAGAATACATCTCTATAAACCAA
Source organism: Mystacornis crossleyi (assembly GCA_013400655.1). Classification (NCBI taxonomy): domain Eukaryota; kingdom Metazoa; phylum Chordata; class Aves; order Passeriformes; family Timaliidae; genus Mystacornis; species Mystacornis crossleyi. Next base: position 621 of record VYZQ01000043.1, read on the forward strand.
GCCATGCCTTTTATAGGCCTAGGCTCACATCTTAAAGAGCCTCTGATGCAGTCAGACCTGTGTTGCCACCCTGCCCACTGTTACATGCACACAAAGTCCCAGCAACAGATCATTTAATACTTGCTTGTTGTGTGAAAATGCCCATTTTTTATTGCTTGGAAAATAGTGGGAAGGAATCCTATCAAACAGCAGCCTTGAGCATCTGCCGTGGCTAAAAGCTTTTGAAGTGATTTATTCCAACAATTTTATAATGATTATTTTAATGACTGTCTTACTTCAAAACAAAACCAAGGCCAAACTCAAAATCTCCATTCTAAGGTCCAAAGTAATGAACAGGAGATTTCAGAGGTAGAAATGCCAGTGTTTAATTCTCACTTACTTTCAAGGACATAAAGAACTTGATGACTCTTTGTGTCCCTAAAAAACTTTAAATATTCTGGGTCTTACATGGAGAATACAACTGAGAATTACCCACATCTAGAATGCTATTGGACTACTGGGAGTTACTGAGAAATATCTCACTTCAAACGCAAACTGAAATATTTTATGTGTAGTCTACAATAAGACATTTCTTTGTTCTGAAAGAGATTTCTTATCTCTTCTGGTTGATACTGTCTTCTACCCTAGCATTCTACAGGAAATAAATGAGGATGAGAGAGATGTTTCTCCCCCACCTGCATTTCTTGCTTAAGAAGCAAAACTATTTTATTCCTAACAGGTATGACTACTCACAGCAGTAATTTCTGGTGAGACTTGTACATCTTGTTGACATGTCGTTTGTTACTATGAACAGGGCAAAACAATTTATATTACCATATTTTGCAAATGTTATTTCAGGTGAATTTCTGACCTCCACTACCTCTTTCACCACCATCTCTTTACTCAAAGGTCAAGGTTATTGGTTAATATATTTCCCATGAAAATTGATTGCTCTTTTCTGATTATTCAAGCTAGTAGGAGTAAGAAGAGATTTCTGCTTTTCTTCTGGCACTCACCCATGCCTTTAGATACAGCTACACTAACTTTCTCAGGAATTGTCTGCCCCCAGTTAATGGAAACAACCCCTGAAAATCACTTATTTCTGCCTGAGACCACCCACTGAAAACAAATGTGAGATTAGCCAGTTCTGATGATGTAGAAGCAGAATTCCTTTTGTCCCAAGTTCTGAGCCCCAGTGTTGAATTCACCTTTTAAATTCTGTAGAAGGATGAAAATAGGAAGAAGGAAATTATTTCTGGAAGTATGCTATTGCTGTTATAGAAATACTAGATAAGTTTGTCACATTTAAAGAAAAATACTTAATTAATCATGTATTTCCCATTATTTATCCTATAGATCTGCGCATGAATCAGTGATTTCCAGCATGACTGAGAAAGAATCTGCAAGGAAGTCCAACTTACAAACAGGAAGTCTAAAGTCCAACTCACCAACATAATAATGGACGTCTGGCATCTTCAAAGATATCAAACAAAAACCCAAAACCCAAAACCCCCAAAACAAAACAGTTTACACTTGTTTTCTCACTAAATCATTCTACCTTTACAGATAGCATCAAACCACTACACAGGTTATGCTGCTTTTAAAAAGAGAACGTTTCATTATTGATTCATCTAGACTTTCAATAAAAACAGAAGGGCTTTGTTCACTTTGAAGAATAATAACCGAATACTAAGCTAAAAATTAGAGTATCAGATAAGCTAGTCCTTACTGACAAATTAATTATTTCTATCATTCATTTCTTTTTTAAATCAAAAACGCATTACGTCAGCAGGTGAGCTATTCTAAGGAAGAATAATCAGAAGATAATCATGCCAGACTTGAATAATTTTATTACAGTTCTTCCACTTTAGGCTTCTCTAGCAATCCAAAGGATGGGATTTAAACTTCATTACAAACTGAATATGAATATAATTCAGATGGATGGGAAAGTAATTTGAAGAATTTTTATCCTGGTAACGAGCTCCCTTTGAAGCTTGTGAGCTGATTGTTGGACAAATTTGTAAACAATTAATGCTTGTCTACAAGGAACTAGGACATTAAAAGTTTTGGATTTTCTTAATTAAATTAGTTTCTAAGGAAAGAATAAAGAACACGACATACAACCTTTTCTCTGTCTCATTAAGTATGCCTTCCACTGCTCTGATAGCTGCAAGTTTTTAAGGACTCCATCACTGAGCTGAGACCATGTCCTTTTTTATTTTAAGCTACACCCTGGTCTAATAAAAGAGAGATTTTTCCCCCTTACCTCCCTTACATCCCTCAGAGCAATTTCGTCAATATTCCTTTGAGAACCTGTTCATGCAGCATGTGCTCACCCAGTGCTTTCACAAGGGCTGTGTCATTGCAGATCGTCTTACCAGCACTATTCAGCTGCCTCAAAAGACACAAAATCCTGGCCTGGTAGGTGGTGCATCCTGATCACTAGGAAGCTGTGGCTACATAGCATACATGCAGTGTCAGACTCATTACCATCACCACCTGCTCATCTCACTGACCTCATACAGAAAGGGTTTTGCAGTGTGTGCTACCAGGAGCAGGGATGGCGGGGCAAGTACCTCTCTGTACAGAACTGCAGGCCTGTACACTGCAGACCTGAGCATCCATCTCCATGCAACAACAAGCAGGCACCATTACTGGCAGTCCTGCTTGAGTCTCTCCCAAGACTGTGCTCCGCATGACTACTGCAAAACAGGAAGGTTTCTGTGATATACGCACATACACAGACCTAGCACTCCTGGGGTACTCTCAGTGAAATGTGCAGATAAGGACAAAGGAGACCCACAAACCTTTCCAATAAACCATTTTTCCTGCAGCTGGCATCACACTACCCCACATGCTGTAGGAACTGTAAACCTTAGGGCCATTCTTAAACATGATCCCTTTGCCAGAGCATGGCATGCAGAAATCTCAAGGCCTGAGACTAGCAGCCATGTCAGATTAGTGCAACACAGATTGGGTTCACCTTAGCACTCAGTACCTTCAAGAAATGAGTCTGAACAACATACTTCTAGCAACTCCAAACTTTAGCAGGGCCTGAGATTTGAAAATGGCATGTTTCAGCTAGCTGTAGTCGTAAAAGCACCAACTCAGTAGCTCAGTTTAAAGACACATTCCAGTGTGTCATACTAAGCCTCTAACAGCCTTCAGGAAGCTGTCTCAGCATGTGGCAATGCTACTCCCATGTTCACACACCTGGCAGAATAAATGCTTCTTTCAATTAAAAATATCTTTAGGAATGCTAAGATAAGAAAGAGGTACACAGTGCTCATTTGTACACTGCTATCTACAATTTTCAGCCTCAGACTATCAAGCAGACACAAAGAAAGCAGCGAAGACAGAATGCATCTATTGTTAATAAATTGATTTTCCTGTGTGCACCTGAAAACATTTTCCATCTGTGGAAACATTTTCCATCATCTATGGAAGAGGTACATAACCATCAGTACATTATAGATGTAAAATTCCAAAGGACTGTGGGATCAAGGCTGTCCAGATAACATGTTTCAGTACAAGCATTCTGGTCCATGCTGAAGGCAACATCTTGTTAACATATGTCTTAGCAGTTTTTGACAAAATGTATTAGCTCGTTATAGATAAGCCCTGAGCATAAGCAGTCTGGATAATCTAAGTGAGAGAAAGAATAATGCCTTTCAAAACGATGAACTGACTGAAAGAGGAAATTTAACTTCACCAAGAAGACTGTCTCAGCAGCAGCTCCTATAGTACAAATCACAGAAATTTCAAATGCTTAGTGGTTTTCCTTGATTTTCCCTCAGCTTGCTCTACCTTAAAAATATTTCTACCTTAAAAATATTTAGGGTTCTTTTTAAACCTTTGACAGGTCTTGGAATTCTGATAAAGGCTGTCACATTTTGCTAGCTAACTTAATTTCTAGCCTGAGCCCATAAAATCAGGACAATAAGGCTTCTCCTAACATGAAATTCTGCATCCACAGAAACTAATGACAAAATTTCCACAGACCTCAGTAGGTCACAATATTGCTCCTTCAGCAATATTGCACTTGCTGTGTATGAATATTAATTTGCCAAAATATTAAGCCATAAAGAAATATTTGAAATCAGACTGTGCAATACTGCAAGCAAAATAGAAAGGTTAGTAGAATTTACATCAGCGAGTATATGTAGAGCTGTACATCAATTACTGAGCTTAACTGCTTGTACATCCTGGGAAGAGTTATTATTCATTGCTCCAAATTCTTCACTTTAAAAAATATTATATACATTGTCAGCATGTAAAATAACCAGGGCTTTCTAAAATGTTTATTACTTCCCATTATAAAAGAGAGCTCTAAACAAAAAGTATGTTAGGGCAGTGTTCTAAAGATTGACTAAAAATGGAGAATTAATTATTCTTTCTTGCAAATTTTTACTGTCATACAAGAAGGATATGTATTTGTTTCAGAGAATTTGGTAGTTCATTGCCTCATCTTAGTGATCAGGTTGCTCCACATCCTCTTTATGGAGTACCCTGTACATTGAGTTTGCTTGTTCATCACACAAGGTGAAGTGAGATTGCTTCTCTGAACAGAACTGCCTAGATTTCTGATGGAATTTATAGTACTGCAACTTTAATAATTTTAAATAAACCTGTACATTTTGTTTCTCTGAAAACATCCCTGACATCTGATGTCCCTTACTTAGAACCGTACTTGTATTGGTTCACAGGCACAGGGGCAACACTATGTAACCAGTGCGGAGGCAACTGCTGTTACTGAGCCAGACCATGGGCTTTGTCTGCAGTCAGGTAAGCAGCTGCGTGAATGCTCTCTGCCACCCACATCGGAGAGGCTGAAGTCCACTCAGGCCTGCCTGTAACTGGAATGAAAACGTGTGTTTGCCTGCCTGCATGCATGCAGACATGCCTTTTATCTTGTCATGATACAGCCAACACTCGGAGGATTGTGCCAGTTCTCAGACAGTTCAGGTTCTGATGAAACACTAATGGTGAGAGGCAAGAAGGCTTCTTCCTATCCTAGGACAGACTTTCATTGCATTCCACTGACTGTAAAGGGCACCCAGAGTAACTGATTGAGATGAAGGTACCTATGCTGTAGCCATCTAAAAGTGGGAAAACTAAGACTCATTTTAGCTGACAGGTATAAGTTTCATATGTCAGAAAATTTCACGATGAGCAATTGGGGAGATCATCCTTTTGCAGTGCATATCTCTTCAGAGCACTGCCATCTAAATGCTAAACTGAACAAGCATAAGATTTAGATGTTTTTTAAAAATCAGATTTGAAAACAGTGGCCTGTGTGGTGCAAGTCTAAAAGCCTCCAGTGAAAATCCCTGATTAAGAGGGCAGAACAAAGCAAGCTCTTCCCTGTCTGACAGGTTGCTGCCAGTGACAGCAGAGTGGAGCAGCCAGTGAAGCTCAGCCCTGCCATGGGAAGACAGTGATGGACCTTCAGTGGCCAAGGCTCTGTTTAGGGAGGGAGGAGGTGGGTCTCTAATTAATTATAAGCCTTGGCACAGGTTCAGATGCTGTCATGCCTATGTGATTTGATAGGTTTAGATAGAGGAAATATATATCTGAAAGGAGGATCTGTCCAGAATGATTGAGTTATACTGCAGTTAAAAGCAGAACAGATGTATAAGCAGAAGTGGTGGTGTCACTGAGAATCAGTTACATATCTCATGGGAAAACCTTCATTTGTTGGATAAGGACAATATGCTATACTGCACACATATCCTCCTATAAATGTAATCCATTTGCCCTGCTCTGAAAGCATGTGTGACAGCTGTTCTGCCCAAAAGCAAAACGACATTTTATATCAAAAGCATTATTGATTTCCTCTTTTAACTGACTTCAGTAAAACATTGAAAGCAAATGTTAATATACAATACAAATCTACAGAAATTCTTAGTCTTCAAAGTGGAAAGGGTTTGGCATTTTCTGCTAACTCTTCATATTTCACATCTTTCGGCATTTTCTAATTCTGTCAGAAGAAACATCTCCAATATGGATCAATCAGAGAAAAGTGGAAAAATCTGCTCAGGCAAAATTCACAGACAAAGAAGGTACAGTTTGTTGATCTCAGACATGCATTCAGAATAAAAATGACCCAGAACAGGATGCAGATAGCCAAGTTTGTAAATCTGTGTTCTGGCTGCAGAACCAAAGGATTACCAGTGCCCACTGGAGTATGGTACTTTACCACAGGAATGAAATTCCCCTTAAAAGCAGGTGAGGATCAGTTCCACACAAAACCTGGGACCTGCTCCCTGCTGTACACTTTCTCCTCCCACCCCCCATCTCCTGGGGGATGGTAGTCCCAGGCCATCTGCCTGGAAGTAATGGGCCTTCACTCTAATCCTCTTTTCCTTGGACCTCACTCCCTGAACTCAGATAGTCCTCTCATCAGGACTAACTTCGCGTCTCTTTGTGCTTACCATATGCTACTTACCAGAGTAAGTAACACTTACTCTGTCTAGCTGGTAGGATAAAACACACCACAAAGAGGGCACAGGTGACTCTTAAAAGAAAGAATAGACAGTACCTCATTAGCTTTTCAGAGAAACCCTACATGCATGCTGTGGGTTCCTGCTATGAACTGCTGAAAGGCATTGTCATCAGGATATCTCAGCCATCAGCTTAATGCTCTGCAGTTAAATTTTGAATGCTTGTGAAATGGTTCCCATGTCCTGTGGCTGAAAGTCAGTGAATGAACCCTGTGAGCAAGTCCAATTTTTCTGCTGCTTTTGGAAAGAAGCCAAGATCATTAGAAACGGGTTGTGATTTAAATATCAAAAAAAAAAAAAAAAAAAAAAAAAAAAAGGTGTTCACTGGAATGAGGAAAATTATTCAACAGCAGTCATATGGATTGAGAAAGATCAAGTCCTCCATCCAGGAGAATTATATTTTTACAAAATGGAACACCTCTAGCAGGCACTAGAGCAAGAATGCCAATACCAAATACATTATAACCTCGTAATCAAGCCACAAATGGGCTGTGGGAGAAGGTGGTTCATGTGCCACATGGACATGGGAAAAATGCATTTCTCTTACAGATAACCTGCCTGTCAACAGAAGGACGTAACTTCACACAAAGTTTTGGTCTCAATAAAAATGTTGTTTGATTTTAAAAATAAAAACTTTTATAGGGAAATTCCAAAACAGCTCAATTTCTAATATTTATCTCCTGGGAATTCATTTACCAGGTGCACACAAGAACTGGGAACATTTCCTTTTTGGCCAGCTCCCCCTACTTGTGCTGGCTGCAGGCCACACAGGTGAGCCTCAGCTGCTGTTATCTAAGCTATGAAATACTTCAGAAAAAGAGAGAAAGATATAGAATGGTATCTGTGTCATCAATGAGCCAAAGTCAGACGTTTCAGGTGTTGGTATCAGCAGGGAAATGTAATGATGTTTTCAAGACTTTTATATTCATAAACTTTGTTTATCTACAATAGTCCTTGTAGATAGGAAAGGTAGTTTTGCAGTAGCTATTTTATTTATTATGGTGACATTTCCTTGTTTGTCAAGAAAAACGTGGGGTTTTTTGTATGAAATGCATATATTTTGTCTATTTATTGATAAACAGAAGAGATACTTAATGCAAATAAGGAATGAAGAAGACTGTTGGCTTTTCTAATCTTGTAGGTAAACTTAGGCCCAGCAACAAATGAAATATGCAGTTGAAAGATGTTTGTGATGGAGCTTCAGTTCAACATGAAAGGTTAAGGAAGCTGCGACTGATTCATAGTTTTCACTGGTATACTCTGTCTAAACTGTAAAAATATTTGACTGAAACCTGTTGGGAGATCTGTTTCTGCCAAATTGGCTGCTTTTCATTCCAGCTTTAGTAGTAGTAGATTTTTAAAGTTTTGTCATCAACAAATTGATTTTACATGAGAAACTTGCCTTTGTCATCATGAATGATGTGTAATGGTTTCCAAAACTCAATTCCCAGTTTACTGCAGATACTCGTTGCTCAGAATATATTGCTGACCATTGTGCAGTTTCACAAATGCTACCAGTTTTGTTTTAAACCCAGTAATTTTCATCAGCTCCAGACTAACAAAGATATTAAATAAAATGAATACAAACAGTTCTTAGCAAACATTCATTACATAGCATCTTTAAATTCTGGATCATCCATTCCATAATCTCTTTGACTGTTTTGTTGCTTTGGATTTTGGTGACTTCAATAAGAATTTCAGTCCATAAGAGCTTCAGCAAGCCTGATTTCTGTACTGTCCTACTGAAGCATTTCACACTTGTGTTTCTACACATAGCAGGTCGTACCAACAAGCCCTCCACACCATTTCTCTTCTGTTTTAATTCAGAATGAAGATGTCCTCCATGGTGCAGTGATGATGTTATTTTGATTTTCATGTGTGAAAATTTCTTTTTCTTTGTTGATGTGATTGAAGTTTGTGTGATGCATGTGGATTTTAATGATATTTCTTAAACACGTGGTTCACAGAGGTGAGGGGTGGAATGTATTGAGTTGGTGTGGCAAGGTTTGGGTAGTGGGGTGGTGGTGGCTGCAGGGGTGGTTTCTGTGAGAAGCTGACAGAAATTTCTCCGGTGTCTGACAGAGCCAATGCCAGCCAGCTCCAGGATGGACATGTCACAGGCCAGGGCTGAGCCTATCAGCAGCAGTAACACCTCTATGATAATATGTTCCAGAAGGTGGGAAAAAATTACTGGGCAGAAGCAACTGCAGCCGGAGAAGAAAGGAGTGAGAACATGTGAGTGAAGCAGTTCTGCAGACCCTGAGGTCAGTGAAGAGGGAGGCACAGGAAGTACCAGAGTAGAGGTTCCCCTGCAGCCCAGGGTGCAGACCATGGTGAGGCAGCTGTGCCCCTGCAGCCCACTGATTTCCATGTGGGAGCAGAGATCCACCTGCAGCCCATGCAGAACCCCACACCAGAGCAGGTGGATGCTCAAAGGAGGCTGTGAACCTGTGGGAAGCCCACACTGGAGCAGGGTCCTGGCAGGACCTTGGTCCTCTGGGTGACCAAAGTTGGAGGAGCCTGTTCCTGAAGGACAGCAAGCCATGGGAAAAAAGGGTCCCATCTCTCTGCACCACTTTGTGGGAGGAGGTAGAGAATAGTGACTAAAGCTAAGCCTGGAAAGGAGGGAGCGGTGGTGAGAAGGTGTTTTTTAGATTTGTTTTATTTCTCATTATTCTACTCTGATTGTGACTGGTAATAAATTCTATTAATTTTTTCAATTTTTGTCCATGACAATAATCAGCGAGTGACCTCTACCTGTCCTTATCTCAATTGAGTCTTTCACTATAATCTCCTGCCTCTGTCCAGCTGAGAAGAAGAGTGACAGAGTGGTTTTTGTGGGCACCTGGCATCCAGCCAGGGTTAAACCACCACACTGCCCTGGGAAGTGGCTTGAGAGAGGTGATCGTGCCCCTTTGCTTAGCCCTGGTGAGGCTTCACCTGGAGTGCTCTGTGCAGTTCTGGGCTCTTCAGGACAAGAGAGACATGGAGCTCCTGGAGGGAGTTCAGCAGAAGGCAACCAAAAGGATTAAAGGACTGGAGCATCACTCTTATTAGGGAAAGCTGAGAGAGCAGGACCTGTTTAGCCTCAAGAAGAGGTGACTGAGAGGGGATTGTATCAATCTGTGTAAGAACCTCAAGGGAGGGTATCAAGAGGGTGGATCCAGGGTCTTCTCAGTGGTGCCAAGGAATAGGACAAGAGGCAGCAGACAGAAACTGATGCACAAGAAGTTCCCCCTGAGTATGAGGAAGAACTTCTTTACTTTGTGGGCCACCAATCACTGGAACAGGTTGCCCAGAGAGAATGTGGAGTCTTCTTCCCTCAAGATACTAAAGATCCATGTAGACACAATCCTGAGTACCAGGGAATCCTGCTTGAACAGGGAAGTTGGACTAGATCACCTCCAGAGATAACACATCCAGTGATCCCTTCCAACCTTAACCACTGTAAGATTCTGTGAATCTGTGATTAAATGCCTGAAGGAATTAAAAAGACCTATAGACATGGCACATGGATACATGATTTAGTGGTAAACTTGGCAGTGTTAGATTTATGGTTGTACTCAATGGGTCTTTTCTAAATGATTCTGATTCTATGATCTTGATGGAGATGAACAAAAAACTTAAAGGGGACCCATGGACTTACAGAGTAGTACAAGCTAGCCAGATGTGGTACTCCTCTTGTGTCTCCAGAGGCTCTGGCCACATAACACGTGGATGACTGAACCCCAGCATGGCAGTACCACTTCTGCTATTGGATATGAGCTGTTTTCATGAGCTTGCTTCCCTGGAACCAAGAATGGAGGCCTTCTTCCTTCCATTTGCTCTGCCATCCAGAAAAAATAAAATTAGGATTTTATAGAAATAACTTTCCTGGTCAGAAATAGCTTCCCATATCATCCTGGTACACCCAATAGATAGTGCCTGATACAGTTGCATGTGTGTTCCTACCGGCAGATGAGTATTCAGTTCTCCATTATCTAGTACTGCAGCAGAGGAAAGCAAATGTCAGCTAGAGAGGAGAGTTAAAAGCATCCAAAAATGTGCAGCAACCGCATTTCTTCCTCTTTCCCATCTATACATATGAATATTTTTTCATCCAAAATAAAATTCCTTTTCAAGATGAGGAAATTCATTTAGAAACAAGCCTAAATGACCAAACCGTAACACAGTCCTTGAACTAAGCTTTAAGAAACCCTGACATGAGCAGGGACCACAAGGGAGTCCGACAGTGAAGGAGTCCCACAGTCAGTCGAAACTGGGTCTCTACTTGTAGGACCAGAGAGCAAACGCTGGAGTTTTTGTTTCTGAGACAGTAGATAACCACATACTGAGGACACCGTTTCAGAAACTAAACCCTACAAAGTCTCCACTTCCCCATGCTGTAAGTGAACTTTTGTCATGCTTCTCCCTGCATGAAATCTTTCAGTAATTCCACCTGGTTCTAAAGAAGATTTTCCCATTACTTTGCCTTTTTTTTTTTAAAGAAGATAGAACTGAAGATTAGATTCATGCAGCTGGTAACAGCTAGTCATTCTGTTGCTCTGATGCCTTTAGGAATTGCAAACAAATGCGTTTCCGGTGTTAAAAAAAAGAAACCCTAAATAAGCAAAAATATCTCTGCCAGAGCATCTATAATAGCCTGTGACTTATACCTCTTGCGTGCAGTAATTTTTTCTCAACAATGACCCAAGTGTCCTTGTTTTAAAGGAAACTCTCTTGTCAGGAACTCCCTCCTGCAAATCCAGACATGCAGTTCAGCACAGGAAGTCAGGCTGTCATGGCTCCAGGCACTGTTAATCATTTTTAAATGATCATTAAAAAGCAGCAGCAGCAAAAGGATGCAGCTCTGGTGAGGTCAGATAACAAAAATGCCTCTTTTGGGGGCAGGGGGGGGGGGGCGGTGATGGGGGTGCTGGCAGTGTAAAATAAAAACACATTTTGCAGACTGAGTTTTAAACACTGTATTCAATGTCTGGGAGTTTAGGACAGGAAAAGAAAAATACAGTACTGATCTGACAGTTTCTGAGGCCATTCCTACCCTGCTTCCTGTGGCCCCTCATTCCCAGCAGACAGACCCACACTCCCTCTGTCTCTCTTTGAGCAACCACAGAGACTTTGCTGTTCCCAGTGCTGCTTGGGTCTAATACTTCAGGTCTCCAAGACTTGACAATTCTCCAAGTGCTGTACATTGTGATAACACTGCTCACTCCACAGTTGCTGGGTACTGTGCCCTGCTACAAAAGCATTAAAAATCTTTGACTTGCTAAAGCCTTTGGATTTTAAACGATTAAAATTCAGATCCAATTTAAATCTTGTGATGCAGCCTAATTTTTGCAGTCTATGTGTGCTGTACTTATGTTTTGTCATCATTAATTATGCCCACACATGACTTTAGTGCCATTTGTGCCATCAACTAATGATGACATAAATGTCATTGACCCTATTGTTATGAGAAACGTACAGCACAATGTACTTCTTCTCTCCTCCTGAACCTCTCCTATATCCTACCATATGGTTTCTGTACCAAGGGCACTCTGCCATCTGGACTGTGGAGCCTAATGCCCTGAGGAAGACATTGACATAAACCAATTAATGTTAAGACCCAGACCCCAGACATCTGATATTAGCGTGGCCATACGGCTGGCCCCCACAGATGGGGATGGCTTGTCAGCTCCCCAGTAGCTTTCCCAGTTCCTCCCTCCTTTGGTGGTCCTGGTTCTCGGCTGTGCCAGGCATGTCTGTGTGATCCCCTGGGATTCAGTGTGGTTGGAGACACTGGCCATCCTGCCAGCAGGCTCCTGCCAAGGCCCCTCACCGGCAGGAAAAGCCCTGATCACCCATCCTGAAGCCACACAGAATATTCTCATGGCACTGCCTCAGCTCAGCAAGAGTGGTCTCAGTGGACGTATCAGAAACAGATCAGTGGCCAGCAACCCTTTTACACTTTCTTTCTTTCTTGCTGTGAACTCTCCCAGGTAAACCCCATAGTTTCTCAGCCCTGGTTGTTCTCCTACCTACTCTTCCCCAGATTTTGATTCCCATCTGCCTCCAACGACCTTTTTCTTTTACCTGCCTGGAAAACAACCTCTGTTCCAGTCAGGAGGAGAGTATGGATGTAGGTGTAAACTTTTCACTGTAGATAAAGGTGGGACTCCTGTTTCTACCCGGTATTTGTCATTGGCCATCATACAGATTCTGCTCTTCACTAGTACAGAGAAACCATCGGTAACCTCTGATGGCACCTCCAGCATGTGCTGCCTGGGTGAGCGTCTCAGAGGGTTCTCTGTTCAGGTTGCCAACCTTGCCCATACAGGGGAAGCTCACAGCCCAGTGACAGCACCACCACTGTGCTAGCCAGCACAACCCTGCACCTCACTGCCAGGACACCACAGCAAAGCCTTCAATCACAAATATGTGTATTTTTGGAAGAGCAGAGAAAAACTAATGGCTGATGACCTTAAAAACAAAGCAAAAATATTTGCATATTAGTCTTCACTTAACTTCATGATTCAGTCTTACACCTTTTTATTTTACATTTTTTCTCTGCTTGCTTCATTGCAAAGCATTGAACCAGGGTGTTTGGCAACTGATGCACAACTGTGGTTGCCAAGGAACCACCAAAGAAAGTAGATTGGTCTCCAGTAACCTGTTTCATTGTCAGAGATGTTTATTTTGCATAAAGGCAATAACTGTACACAAAGGAGTTTATTGAACTTGGATGAACAAGCAAATTATGCAGCATTATTTTTCCTTCCAATAGCTTTCTCTGCTGTCAAAGCTCCACACAAAGACTTGAGCATTTCCTCAGGGAACAGGATTTATTTATTCAAATTTGTGCACTTTATTCAGGGCCAAACTGGAGGATGTTGGCTTGCAGGTTGCACTCCAGTTTCTCCAAGGACACACAGGAGGAATATTTGTGTCCTTTGCACTTTCTCTCCGGGTATGCTCACCTGCCAGCCACAACACCAGCCCTCAGCCTTCCCAACACCTGACAGCCGGAGAGGACACAACAGGCTGCCAACTGACAGCGGCCCAAAACAGCACTACTGCTGGCAGTGGAGTCATTTTGTGGAGACAATTTCAGCTGCTGACTGCCCCATGACAGAGCCTCCCCTGCCTGTCCTGCCCTGCAGCCACACTGCCCAGTGTTCTGTCCACCGTGGGCTCTGCTGCCCTGCCAGTTACTCCCATGCAGTTCTGCTAGCTACAGCTGCCAGAGCACCACTGGAGCAAACCTCTTCCAAACACTCTGCCTTCAGAGAGGAGCAAATGCCTCATCAGCCATTTAACTCCAACAAGGAGCCTGACTATGTTACTTCACTTTTCCTTGAGACCCAATTCCTCTTGTTGTCTTGCTCCAGCACCAACTCCTTCACCAGAGCCTTGTCTGTTGGTGAAATTTCTGACATTTCTTCAAATGCGTTTTGGATATCAATAGATAAACAAGAAGGGATGAGCTATTCAAGGAATACAGCAGCTAGGGATTTGGAGATAAACAGAAATAAATGCAAACTATATTAAGGACTATGGCAGTCCTGCTCAGAGCTCCCAAGTAACATTGCCCATGCCACCTTATCCAGTAAGGATCTGCGATGCCCTAACACTAGCTGCTAACATAAGCACAGATTTGCAGAATTTTGTGTGCAGGCTTCTGGAGATCCATGGGATGGTTCTAAGAGGCCTTAAAGTCAAGTGATAAAATTAAACCTATCATCAGTAAGCATAAATTCCTCACTACATCTATCAAAAATACAGGGATTTGCAGATCAAAACCAGATTGAAAGTCAGAAACCCAGAGTCTATATCCTTTAAAAAGTCACTTGGATCTCCATTCCAAGACATGAAATGATAAAGAACTCCTCTATCCATTAATGAACCACCCCAATAAGTCCTTTTACTTTTTTCTTTGTTGTGGTGGGTTTTTTGTTGTTGTTGTTGTTGTGGTGGTGGTGG
>VYZQ01000043.1:15092-44547 GCA_013400655.1 Mystacornis crossleyi
TGTTTTTTTTTTTTTTTTTTTTAAGGAAAGCAGGTTTTAGGATGACAAAAGGAGAAAAGCTTCCAACCATGGTATCTGGTAATAGTGCTGATAACTATTATCAGTGAGTTCTAAATTGAAAACTGCAAAAATTTCCTGTGTGGGGTGAAGTTCAGTTCCACAGGCAGTTACAGTATGGCAGGTAGAAGTGCACAACAGCAACTAAAACTAGCATCATCTTTTGTGAACAGAAAAACTGGTTGGGTTTCTTACAGATTTATACCCTGTCCTGCCTTCCCAGTGTAGTAACCTCAGTTACTCTATTCCTTTATGTTGCCATTATGCTATGGCCAGTTGTCTTCATGCATGAAGACTGGCTGACTGCTACCAAACAGACTGTCATACAACTAACTTATGCCTACCTTTTTCTCTGGGGTACTAATTCAGATCTCTTTCTTCCCGCCATTTTTTTTAATATTAAAAAAAAAAAAAATTTGGACATATTTCATGTTAAGATTTCTATCATCTCCTTCAAACTCAGTTCAAATTGGCTAGCAGGTTGCAGAGTTACCAAGGCAGAAGGAACGGGTACACAGCTGGAGAGACTGACCGTGTTATCACAAAAAGCTCAGTTACTTAGGAAACTTGGTTAAAAATTGATATACAAGCATTAAAGTTACTGAAAAAAACACAGCTCTTGGAAGATATGTGATCCACAGTTGAAGCTTAAAGGAAACACGATAAACCAAGGGTATTTTACTTTATTTAAAGTAATTCTGATATAGGCACCACTGTAGGAATTCCTAGGAAAGTTTTCCTGGACCCCCTCTTTCAGGTACTTTGAATCAGCAGGAAAGAAGTCATTGTGGGTTTAATGGAGAGAACTGTGCACTTAGATTTTGTAAAAACTGATAAGAGACACATCATCTCACAGTGTGTTTTGTGGGCTTGGGTTTTTATTACTCTAGTGAGCAATGCGAGGTTCTTCCCACCAGCACAAGATTACAGTGTCAGTGCAGTACAGCTACTCAGGTACTAGCCTGGGAACTACCTTCACAGCTATATGGCCATAAATAGTACTTCTGCCATAAAGACTCCGCACAGATGACATTCAGCAAAACATGGTGTCATCAATCTCTCTTCTCCGTTCTGTTCCTCAGCCCCGGAGATCCCTAACTGGGGATATCTGTGTTATACTACCTTATTCAGTGTCTGGAGGCTGATGCAACTTTTTCAACATACTGAAAATCCAGTTGATAACCAGTCCTAGGTAATTTTCTTAATTACCACTGATTAATGAGCAATCCAGCTGTTGCAAAATTTTCCCATTAGAGGGATTTGTTAGGTCAAGGAGAGGTGAAAAATCCCTATAATTTAAGTTAGAGATGTTTTGTCGAAGCTTCTACAAAACAAGTGTTACAAACACTAAATTTTCCATGTCATATTTGTTAAACAATGGCTTGTGTTATATTCCCATGGAAGTTTTCTTGTAAAAAGGAAAGGGCTTTAATTCTCTTCTCTGTTTTCAAAGTATGATCTCACTGTCCAGATCTAGTTAAGGACAGAAGCCGCCTGGAATTGTAATGATGAGAAGAGGAAGGGCATCTGTGTACTCTTTTCACTGCTCCATGAAAGACTTTTCACACAAGTCTACACAATAACCTGGTGTGATGGTCCAAAGCAAAACTCTGACCACAGTCATGTAACAGGATGTTCAACCAGAGGTTCAAAAAAAAGAATCAAATAAAATGTTTGGATCATACCACAAAACAAACCACAGTTATTCCTTTGTTTTGGTTGGAATATTTGTATTTTAGAAATTTTAAGTGGTGTTTCAATGAAATCATGGAAATTGACACCAATAGTAAAAGAATGTTATATATGAAAAAAAATTTGTTTTAAAATTATGTTTAAAAGACATTATTCTCAGTTAATTACCCTGTGATTAGCTCATTTGGTTTGACCATGTTGCTTAATAGCACCAGGGTCGGTGGCCTGTCCCTGTACAGTCCACTTAACATTTGGACTTGATGATCCTTGTGGGTCCCTTCCAACTCGGAATATTCTGAGTCTGTGAACTGTGTCCAGTTCACAAAAACCAACTAAAAAAACCAACCAACCAACCAATCAAAAAAACCACCCCAAATAAACTACTTTTTAAAATCCCGTAGAATCAGAACTAGTTTGAAACATGCTGAATTTCAAATGTATCAGAAAGTTTCAAAAAAATCTCTATAGAGATCTCTGTAGATCAGAGTATACATACTCACATATTCTGAAAGTTTGAAAATTGTTCTTATGAGATTTTTGCCTAACTTGAATTGGTTTATTCAGATGCTTTTCTGGAGAAAACTTAAAACAACTTTCTGATCTTAAATCTTATTTCCTGTTCCTTTTGTTTCCTGTACTTTCCCTCAGATGAACATAAGGAAAGCAAAATCTTGGTCAAATACCATGTGCTTACATATGTCAATCCTGATAGGGCATGAATTTCTTCCACGCCTTCTCCCTCTGGAGAGCAATGCTCAGTTCTTTTCTCTACATGTTGACTATGATGTCAACATGACATCAGTAACATCAAGATCAAGATAAGAGAGAAGGAAAGCAATTGGTGCTTTGTTAGAAAATTGCAAAAAGAAGGATCAGTCTTCAGATATTTAGAAATAATGATCTGGAAAGCCAGAGTAGCTGGGACCAAAAATAGGGGCAGGGACAAAACAGGAGAATAGTGCATGAAAGGATAAGGGTTTCCATTTTCTGTTCAGGCAAGAAAATATTAAAGAGGAGCCACTAAAATGCCTTAATATCCCTTCCTTTTGCTGTGTTTCAGAGGCACTTCTTTGGCTTCTGTCTCTAGATAGGTCTGAATCAGTTTTCATTTAGAGCAGAGGTCAGTTCCAAAGCATTTGCACCAAAGTACAGATAATTCAGACACTGGGCCCCAAATGGGTTGTCTATAAGTAGACCCGCTTAGATTTCTCTCTACAAAATTATGACTGTGAGGATGAGTACTTTTGCAAAACAGGTCATTCCATCAAAACAGTAGCCCTTGAAGTATACTTCATCCAACCGCCAGCTTTATTCTGGCATTAGAGATATTTCTTCTGGAATTAGAGAAAAGCAGTATATTTAACTGAGTGTAATATGGTGCAGTATGTCAATGTGGATGCCCACTCTGGACCAGGGTAATGCTGCTGAAAGCAGTAGAGGGGCTTCACAGAACATACTATAGTGGAAAAGTAATTCAATTAGGCATGAAAATTTAGTATTTCTTTGAATAAAGAAGTAAGTGCTGCTGCTGCTGACAATCAACCTGCAACAAAGCCTGGCCATAAACAATTTACAATTGAATAAATGGTGACAGAAAGAAAGCTGTTACTTTCAGCTGTTGCTATTGGCATGGTCTTACAACACACATCAAAAGACATGGTTCAAGTTTGGCACACTGCATATCAGAATAAGCAATGAAAGGATACAATTTCCTCTGCAGTATCTCAAGGGTATTGTAGTGGTTTGATTCACATTTTCCCCTTTTCTGTGAGATAAGAACAGGGAGGAACACAAAGCAGGCACCACACTTTAAAGAATATAATGAAGTTTATTACTACCACTAAAAGTAAAATGGAATAAAAGGAATTAAAGCAAATTAGCCCCTTTTTTCTCCAGCACCTCCTCCATCCACATGTAATATAAAGACACAAAATCAATTCAGCCACTTTGCCCCTCTATAACAATCTTATGTCAGTCCATTGAGTGAGAGAAGTCTCTTTTGCTCAGCTATGGAACTTTTCCACAAGAACAATCTTCTCATGGCATCCACGTCACAGCACAACCACCATCTGGGGTGGTTTTCTGTTGACATGTGAGACCCTTTTTCCTTTTTCCGTTCCCTTTTCAACCCTTTTTCCTTGAGCCACAGCTTTCCCCACAATCGTGTTCAAGGATTCACCTTTAGCTGCAGGGGGTATAATTTTAAGGACAAGCACTTCCAGAAAAACAAAAGTTCTCTTCATCTATCTCCAGGATAAACCCCCCTCACTATAGAGAGAAAACCTGTGGAAAAAAAAATTGACGTCCTTCTGTAGGTAGCTCCTCTCATCAGATCAGGGCCAAGGTTAGCATTTCACCTCAGGCCTACACTTTGGTTTGAAACAGTCCAGGAAAAAAAGAAGAGAAAAAACAAATCCAAAACCATCTTCATCTCAGCTGGAAAGCTCCTTCCCCCCCCCCACCCCCTGCCAAAGGCTTATAATGAAATTAAANGTTGCTGCAAACCACTTCCTCCAGGAAACAGAGCCAAAAGGAAGAAAAACCTGAAAAGCAGGAAGAGGTGTCAACCCATACCAGGTATCTAATTTTTTTCTGGTGCATGAATAACTAAAATTGGCTGTGAAGACAAAGCACCTCATAGGAGTCTCAAATTTTAAGAACTACTGTAAGCATCCAGCCCGACTTTGTGCAACAACACAGACGCTAGAATGTCATTAAACAGATGTTTTGTTAAATAAAGTGTCTCCTGGTTGGGTTGGAGTATTGTTCTGTCAAAAGATTCCCAGTCTTGATTTGAAAACATGAAATAATTCCAAACCCACAACATCTCTGTGCAGCGTTTACTGGATAATCATAAGTATGTCTAATCTAGCCTCAGCCTCTCTTACTGCTACATTAAAGTCCTCTGCAATGACAAACACTGTCTTCCATGCTTTTAGATACTGTGGGCTGAGTATCGCTGTAGCAGCAAGTTGCACAGGCAACTGCTGGCTCTACAGCCCAGTCTGGCTGAATGCAGGGGATGTATGGTCAGCAATGCAGAGTGACGCCTGAGTGTACTGGTTTTACTGAGCACTCACCATCGGCACCTGTGCTGGACGTGCCACCTTCTGCACCCATCTAAGGGGTAGAAGCAGAAGAATACTGTGGCTGCCAAACTTGTCTGCCTGCATCTGGATGACAAAGGATACTGAGTCTGACAATGCTCCATGGACAGGAATAATGCTCACAGGCCACAGGGGGTGGTCTGGAACAGCAGTGTCCAAATTAAGTTTTCTCTTCATTTGTCCACCTAGTTTTTAAAAATATTGGACAGAGCACTTTCCGAATGCCTGACTAATGCCATAGACAAGGTCTGTTGATCCCCTCTTCCTACGCTTTGTCATTCTGATCACACATTCAATGAACAAGCTGTCTTCCATGCACTCTCACACTCCAAATTCATGCTCTGTCGATCCTCCACCACAACCCTTGAACCTGTCAGAGTCAATGCCCTGCAAAATACAATCTCAGGGCTGTGTCCTATGAGTAGGGTGTATACGCCTTGTTCTTTGATGGATTTTGTTGTATTTGGGTGCTAAAGGGTGAACACAACCAAACATGTACAGAACTGTTTATCAGCATTAGGACATATGGGTGGGACTATGGAGAAAACTTTAATTTACTCAAGTATTGCCGCAAATTACTGTTAAATGACTGTTGCAAAGCTTCATAGCAAATATTATTAAACCATCACATCACATATGTTATGTGTCTTCATAAAATTAGAGCTCACTAGGGTCACTAGAGTGAACAAAATGTATTCCAAAATATCCTGTTAAAATTACAAACAAGAGGGCTTCAAACTCCATTCTCAAATATTGAGGCAAAGTTCACCAGTCCAGAAAGAAGGGGATGAACATAGGAAAGTGGTGACTATGTAATGAGAAATTATATACTTCTTTAGCACAGAAAAACAAGTGTTGAAAGAAAACAAGAGGTTTGCCAAAAACTCAGAATGTTCCAAAAGTGAAAATATGGTGAAAAATCAAAACCAAATAGATTTTGACTTTTAAAACATGATTCCATTGCTTTGTTGGCATAACTGTGCAGGTACCTCTCAGTTCCCCAGCCAGAGCTCCTTGTTTGCAAAGCCCTACAACAACACAAGTGCCAGAGCACTCCGTGTCCCTCTCTTGTGTCTTCATAGTAGGACAGACCTCGGAGCTGCTGATATGCTAGAGGTCTACGACACATACTAATGACATTTTCTGGCTTGTTCCTTACAACTCTCATAAGAATTACAAATATTCTTTTTGCTCCTCTGGCCACATCCAATTATTGGGTTGACATTTTCAGGGCTTCTTATCATGGAGGTGTATATATATATATATATAAAAAATATATATATTTGTACATAAATAATGCGCTCTTTCTCCATCTGCCCTACATGCATGTCTTTTGTACTTAGTATATGAATGTTATGTGTTGGTTTATATTTCAGTATCTTGAGATCACTCTGTAACTCTCCAGAGTCACATCAAAAAGTGGCATCCTTTAAAACATGGTAATAAATTTTTTTTATAAAAACATCAATATAGACTTAGCTGCCTTTACTGCAGAGTCAGCCTTTCCTCAGATTTTCCGGTCCTGAAGGAAAAAAAAAAAATCAGTTGGCTACTCTATTGGCTATAAAACATGTGCTTTGTCCCTTATTACTTCTGACCTGCAGAAATTTCTTGCAGAATTTGTAGCATTTTATATAGTTCCCAAACTTTCTAAAGAAGATTCTCATTCAAAGAAGTCCCTGTTTCACAAATATCCTCCAGCTGATCAACCTAATTTTCCCCAGTTTTATAAAATCCAAGGGTCAAATAAAGTCAAGGAGCACAAAATCTTCCTCAAATGAGTCAGTCAGCTCCAAAGAAAACAATCTTTCATCTACTGTCAGAACAACCTTAGTGTGACCCCACAGACAGACAGCAAAAGCATTTTGTTTAGGCAGTAAGCACTATGGAACTACTTCCAACCAACATGATGTATAATGTGGTATTGCAAATACTGTTGGAGTTACTGGAAGGCTGTACCATCTCCTCAGCAATCAGAAGGCAACAAAGATAACTGATAAGCCAGATGAGAGAACTGCAGCAAGTGAAAAGTACTTGTAAGACAGTCCCTTTGCAAGTGTGAGGCTGATTACAGATCCCAGAAGAGGACAGGGGAAAAGTTAGCAGAAATGAGGAGTGCTAGCTGAAAAAGAATCCACATCTGTACTGGTGCATAGGCCACCAGGCGTCCCATGGATATCATGGATATCACGGAAAGTTACAATGCTTTGAAATCCCAAATCCATCTTCAAGTACTGAGTTTCCACCTGGCCTCATAAATTCCATAGGATCTTCCCACTTGACTCCCTTGGGCCAGTTTTCATCTAAGGAAGGGCGTCTAACCTTTGCTTTCCCACTCCCAGCTCTGTCTCACTGGGCTAAGAGAAGCAGGCACCTTTTGTATAGCCAAATCACCCACAGAAACAGACAGGTGAGTTGTATCAGCAAATGTTCCAGCACGTGGTACATATTCCATCAGCAGAGCTAGGATGATGGCCCCTATGTGCTACTACATCCCACCTCAGCCATAGGGTTGTGTTATCAGATGTAAAATTTGTGAATAAGTGGAAGGAGGGACTATACTTTATTCTCATTTCACGTGGATACAATGAGTTTTTAAACAGCTTTGGTGGGCAGGTCTAACAAATATTTACAGTACCTACAAGTAAGAAAAATACAGATTATGATTAAGAGTTATACAAAAATCATGAAGAGATAAAAATAATTCAGCTGGAAAAGTGAGCCACAAATGCACATTTCTTTTATTTATGTTTCACTGTATTCCATAACTTGGGAAAAAGACTCCCAAAACTCCAAACAACTCAAATCTCGAAACATTAGCTTTGCATTCCTGACTCATCTGTTCAGGTAGTGAAAGTCAATAGAGTATTGTTGACTTATGAACCCCAAGGATCTGTTCTCCACCTTTTTTAAATGCTGGAGTCCACCATCAATGTTGCATTTCAGAATGTTTTCAAGATCCTGAATCTGAAAATGAAACAAAAGCATCCAGTAAACAGAAACAAAGGGAGGAATGGTCACAAAGTATTTGTCTGTAGATGATCCAAGACTACTGTGCCAGAGAGTGGTTTATATTAGTTTTAAATAAAAGAAGAAAAACAGGAGAGAAGTTTTCCACCTTTCAGCCCCATAACTGGAAAAACATGATCACTTGAGAAGAATGAAAAATGTAATGGGAATATTATAAAACCACAGAGATGAAACAAGTACAGATATGCTTTAGAAGAGAGCTTGGGAGTGTTTAAAACAGTATTGTGGATCCCGGCTTGCAGCTTGCTTGAAGTGGCCCCACTGAAACCAGTGACAAAATCTCCCTCTGATTTGAATGCATACAAATCCTGACCTATTCCAAACTTAATCCCTGCACAAGATACACAAGAACTTGCATTATTATACATAGGACTTAACCATGAAAGGCATTTCTAGTTCCCCACACTGCAAACGCTTGCATATTGAATAAACAACGGTCTGCATAACCCAGTAAAAGTGCACTGTCCACAGATACTGCTGTATTTATTTCTGACCTACCCACCAAGGCAGATTTTCTCATGACTCATGTAGAAAATCCATGGTGCCAAATGATGGGATAAGCCTGTGCCTAAGCAGGAGGTGCTGTTGGCACAGCACATCAGGAAACAGCAGGGCCAAGGTTGCTCCCCCAGGATTTTGCAAGGAGCTCCAAGGATTTTTCCAGAACATTGGAAGGTTTAAATACAGCTCTATGCTTTTTCTCTCCAGGATAAAACAAATAGAATTTGAGTGTGGGGTTTTTGGTTGGTTTGGTTTTTTGTTTTGTTTTACTTTTGGGGGGCTATTTTTTGCCTAAAAGCCATTCTAAACAGTCAGAGTAAACTGGGGAAAAGATTTGAAGGCTCAGAAATATGGAAATTATTTTCTGATACTAAATTGGCACATGTGAGTAATTATAAATCCACGATGTACAACTTCTTTTATTTGAGTGTTAAATATTCTAGTTTTTCTATGGTAACTCAAGAAATTGCTGCCATATCAAATATCCTTCTAAATTGATTTAGCTTTGGGTAATAAAACAGAACTGCTGATGCACCATAATTTCCAGAAAGACTGAGGACACAGATGGCAGAAGAAAATGGAGCTGTCAGAAACTATGAGCATTCATATAGACTGTCATGTTATCCATCCTGATGCTTTTCCGGCAGTACTGTCTTTCTGCAAATGTGCAATGCCTCATAACTAGTGACATTCAAAACAGAAGAGTGTGCCTGGCCTTCTACATACACAAGTGGTTTGCAAGCCACAGAAGAAACTGCAAAAAATCTATATTTAAAGTATTATTCAAGATAAAGGTGACTGATTTGTAAAAACTGTCTTCTGCAGTCAAGGACAGTAGTGAGAAATACCATGACATCTGCTCTATAAAACTTGAAGATGTGAGAAGTCCTCAAATTTCAGTGTGGGTCTATAGCCAAGAAATGTATTTGGCAATAGATTCATACCAGCTCCCTTATCCCCTTTTAAGTTCAGCACTACACTTACAGGCATCAAGCCATTTTACAAAGTGACAAATTTAACCTAGTTATGATTTTCTTTGCTGAGATTAAACCCTTAAGAAACTTTAAAAAGTGAAAGTGGTCTTTCAATCATTTACTCGAAACTGCACAGATTTGCAACAGCAGCATTGTCTGAAACCAGGCTTCTGTCACAGCCTTGCGCTTTAGCGAAATAACATCATCTAACTTAAGATACTCTTAAAACATTTTAAGATATTAAAGAAAAATGCCAACCAAAAAGCAGTAACTTACAAGAGGTTATTTAATACAATCTGAAATCAACCAACCAAAGGGTAAAACACAGGGGATATAACTCCATATCCTCCTTACAAACCTTCAGTGACTTTCTCTGCATTTTGAATGCTTGTAACAACTCTTTGTGTCTACCTTGTTCTTGCCACTAAGGAATCAGCCCAACTCAATGACTTTCAAGAGAGTCGAAGACACGTACAGACAGAAGAGACCTTCCAGGTAGTGCAAGTGAGCAAGGTAGAGATTTCACACTGGAGATAATGAAGAAAAAAAGCAACAGGACAGAGAGAATGGTAGAAATANAGTTACTTAAAAGCTGGAATTGTTGCTCTTGTTTAAAAATTCAGAGAATGTGCATGAGGTGAAACACTAGGTCATTTCCAGCAATGAGACCAAAACAGAGTGAAAGGCAGCTGCAGAATTTGGAATCACGTGTGCGAGAACTTTGGTCACCAAATTTTGATTGGTCAAATGATGTTCTACCCTATTTCTAAACACAGGTAGTACTTTTATTTACATGCTAGACAGTAACTACTTCATAGGATCCTTTTTTCCAACCAAGCAGATTGTTAATTTATGGACACTATAATGTTATGGAAGCATCTGGTATAGGAAGATAATTTCCTTAGCTGCATGTGTCCTGTTTCCTTCTTTATGTGTTTCTTCTGCAATGTAAATACGAAAAAAATATGGGTATTTGAACTTAATAAAATATTATTTAAGGACATAAGAAACATCTGTAATGTAATTTCATTTCAGAACGTGTCATTAACTGGATCCATAGAAATATTAATTCTTTTGAGCAATAAAACCTCCTAGATACTGTGAATTATTTACTCCCACTTCATTTCTTTCTATCTGACATCTATTTATTGATGAAACGGGGTAAGCAAATAAGGACATAGAAGCCTGACCAAGTTTTATAGAGTTTTTTCCAAGTGTGGATACTGCTGGTATTTCAGACTTGCTCCCACCTGTTTTAAAACCAGGGCCATTTGAGATTTTTTTATGTCAGGACATAAGAGTGGTATGACAGGAAGGAGATCAAAAGCAAAGCAGACCCTAGACACAGCATTTGCTCTCCATTCTTCATAGCGCAGCTTTTCCACCCTGCACCTACCTCCCTTGAAAGTCACACAGGAAATTGAAATTTCTCCACGATTTAGCAAATGGTTGATAGACACCATTGTAAGTCTCCAGAGTGGTAGTGAAGTGTTTTACAGGCACTTTCTGTCTGAATTTCCAGACAGAAAATACAGTGTGTATTTGCCCTTCTGATTCATACACTTGGATGAGACTGTGAGAATACCT
Source organism: Mystacornis crossleyi (assembly GCA_013400655.1). Taxonomy (NCBI): domain Eukaryota; kingdom Metazoa; phylum Chordata; class Aves; order Passeriformes; family Timaliidae; genus Mystacornis; species Mystacornis crossleyi. The sequence continues at coordinate 26,041 of VYZQ01000043.1, forward strand.
CTGGAGGGCAAGGAATGAATCACTACTTTGTTCCACCATCCTCTCTCCCAGCCATCTGCAGGACATCACGACATCACTGTTACAGGCTGGCCAGCACGGATGTGAGCATGTGCCTGGTACTACCGGCTCGGTTTGCAGCTAGTTCCTCTTCATCGACAGCAGTGGAGGTCTGCAAGCTCAGGTCTCTCCTCTCTCTTTCTGACTAAAATAGGGTGACACAAGGCATACACAGCACATCCAACCCTCCTTTGCAACTTGTTCTCCTTTCATCCCTTCACTGTTCAGTCTTTCCCTCGTTTTCCTTCTAAAAGCCAGCACTGGTTCTGATAATGAGATGCTAACGCTGGGTCCAGGTCAGCCTTGCTCACATGTGCTTTAAGCAGTTTCACACATTTTATAAGCTTATCGTACACTTTCAGGTCTGTGAAAAGGGAGTTTTTGAGGTTACCGTTGGCTCTGGTAATTCATCAGCATAAGTTTAGCAAGACAGGAACTCTTGTGTTTCTCTACCAGGTTAACTCCAGACTCCGTAATATTGTCTTTGGAAGTAAATAAATGCCAGCTTTCTAAAATATCTTTGCAAAAAGACAACTGAGTAATATAAAGTATGAGAGGAAGTTTCTCCAAAGGATGACCCTAGTATATCCATGCTCATTGACTGAAACATCACAAAGTTGTTATGACACATAATCCCTCCCTTTGTACCCTTTGCATACTTTGTAGAAAAGAAAAAAAAAAAAAGGCTATTTTGCGTATCTGTAACTACAATGTTGCTCTTTGCAATATTAAATATGCAAAAAAAAATCAACCCAGCACACACTTTCTGCAGGTAACGTTCTTCTGAGTTGTACAGAAGGTTGCCTAGGTTTCTTTAACTGGTCTGTGATCACAGCCTTGTTAGAAAACATGTCTCTGCCTCCTCGCGGCCTGGGTAGCTATGTGAAACAAAACACCACCTCCTTCAACACAGGAATTTCCATACTGGGTGGGAAGGGTATTGCTGGAACTTGAATACTCCAGCCTCAGCAGATATGGCAAGTTCAGAGTTTTGAGGTCAAAGGTCTTCCAGAAGTCCCTTATATATGGGGTTTTCAAGCTGCCCCAGGAAATCTGTACTGTACTGTGGATAATGTACGTCTTTCTAACACCAGGAGAATAATTTCTTCTAATCTCTGGTAGAGGAAGGACAGTGAGATGTTCTATCTGACCTGCATTGTTATCTACATTATGTCAGTGGCAAAACTAAAGAGCCATGAAAATGGTGCAGCAAGTCCATCAAAATTTTAACCTGTGTGTTGACCCCCTTGGCTGTGCTCCACTCTCTGGGATAATGTGCACCTGTGTTTGTGTATACACATACACACACTCATGTATAGCACGTAGGTAAAGAAAGAAAAATGCGTAAGAGCTACTTGAAGCGGAGACACAAGGGTCACTGGCCAGAGCAATCAAGGCATCCCAGTCAGTGACAGATCAAAACCCACTGAGTATTCTGTCCCTGCCAGGACTATGGACAGTGAGATATGCTGGGGCTGGAGGGTGGAAGGTGAAAACCATCACTGCAGTGTTGCAGGCAAAGAAGTGAGAAGTTCCTGAGGGCACTTGCTGCCCTTGTGCACTGGTTATAGAAAAATTATGAGTCTCTCTTCGTGTCCTGGACCCATCTCACTACATTCATCTGCAGATCCCAGGGGAATGAGCAGATTCACTTATAGCAAGTGAACGGGAAAGCAGAATAGCTACAGTGGAAGAGAGAGGAGTGGAAAGAGTTTGACATTACACATTATAGGATTAGCTCAAATAAAGGAAGTCTTGGTTAGAGAAACACAGGAGATACCAACATCCCACTCCCCTCAAAAGCCTCCACTGATTCTTCTTCATTCTTCTTCTTCACCAACAGTCCCTTCTACCTCATTCCCTGTCTCAGCCCTCAGCCTGCTCCCTCAAAAGACCCAGTCATTACCACCAAAGAGTTTTGCTCCTCCGAAGACAGGGACAGAATATGGCATCCTGGCTCCACTGCTGGAAACTTACGGTATTCTGAGCCTAGTGAAAAGACTCAGACAACCAGTGGTCTCTGATTGAGGCCATGAACAGCTGGGATAAATTCAAGAACTGCCTTGGAACTGATTTTATTTATTTCAAGGTCTTATCTGTCCCTGGCCAGCAGCAACAGAGAGCAAGCATGATTTACAACCACCTCTTCGATTGTGGCTGAAGACTATTCTTTCTTTCCAGCCAGAGATAGTTACTCTGTCCCAAAATAGTTTTCTTTTTTCTTTTTCTTTTTTTCTTTTTTTCTTTTCCTTTTTCTTTTTTCCTTTTCCTTTTTATTTTCCTTTATTTTTTTTTTCTTTTTCCTTATTGCAATGCATTTTTTTGCCTCTCTTCTTTGATGTGGATAGCAAAAATCCCATTTATTTCATCAAGTGTATGATTTGTCAGTTTGCAATCCAGTGAAAGCTGGCAGGCTCCCCATTTAACACGCATGGGAAGGACATTTCACTGTGAGACTAAACCTGTTTTTTAATTGAACCATGTCACACATAGCTACAGTGCATTAAGAAACTTTGCCTGATATGTACTTTAATGGACACTGCAGCACCGGGGTGGCAGCGTGACAGGTACCACACCTCCCTCAGCAAAGCTGATGGCACATCAGCAGCTCTGGTGAGCTGGTTGTCACGTCAGATCAGCTAACCAGCCTCACTGAGAGGGGAGGGAGTAACACAACAGATTTTTTTTTGTAGGTTTTGCCCTGGGTCACAAAGTGCTGTGTTTTCCCTTCATATTTTTTCAAGCAGTTTCCTTTATGTCCTCTCTGGTAGCAGACACAGACAGTCATTCAGAATACAATGACTTCCAGGCAGACAAGCAGCAGCGGTTTCTGGCAGTAGCTGACCTGTGACTTCATGTAATGCTGAAATTCCCGTGACAGGCTGAGCTTCCAGCACGTCAACCTGGGAATGACAGCCCCATCTACGGTGTGACTTAGCGTGCTGCTCTGTCAGGACCTTACTGCCATGACCCCAGCAATAACACTAGAGAAATTCAGATACTGGCTTTTGCCAAATTATCAACAATATCTTTTCAGACAAAGACAGGAGAGGTTAGAAGCTATTCAATAAATTATCCAAGTGGCTTCTGGCTTTCCATATCAAATTGCTGCACAATGTTTCCTAAGTAACCAGGGCTTTTCACTGGTAACAAGCCATGGACTTGTATTGACTCTAGTTACTCAAACATGTTTTGCATGCTTTCACCAAAAAATAAATCTGTTCCAATGTACTTCTCATAAGTAACCTGTAGTAGGCATTGAATAGAGGATTCATCAAGCATGCAAAGAAAAGTAGCCTTATAATGTTTTCTCATGACTAATGGCATTCATTTTGTGTTACAAGAGGGACACTGTTATGACCCAGAACACTACACTTTATCAAATTTTCTATTTTCTCCAACAAACTGAAAAACAAGATAAAACAGAGCTTTGATTGGTTATAACTCTGGATTATTTTCCATTTAAGTACACTTTGGAATGTGAAACTGTAAGTCGAGTTAATAGTTACACCATATCATGTCAAATAACACAGAAGAGATGGCAGAAAAGATCTATCAGCAGCCCAGATAATTTCTAAAACAAAATAAGCTTCTGTTTAAAAAAAAAGCTTCTTTCTTACACTGTTTATTTGATGGTATGGCAATCTGCCTGTTGTTGTTTCACGTGTGTAGTGTCCACCAAAGTACTTAAAATTAGCTCCATACACAGCCACATCCCTGGTGGTGTGATAAGAGAATGAGTGTGAAGAGGAGCAAAATATGAGTGACTCAGGGGTCACAACAACAGCATGTGGTCACAGGCATGGAAAAATACAATCATCAGCCAAAACAAACTATATTTACATCAATATTTCTGAAAAACACCCAAATTCTCATGAAATCGAACGTACTTACAAGGCACAGACATCAGATCTTGTGGTAGCTAATGTACCTCAGTGCTCATGACATTTCATTTCTAGAAGTTGGGTTGCACGGTTACTTGAAGGCAAGTTGGGAGACGTCAGACTGTGTCCCTACAGCACAAAAAAATATTGAAATGAGACAGTCATTGAAGAGAAGCTGCATTTCCAACAAATAGCAACTTGATGTGATATCTAGTTCCCACAATTTCTTCACTGACATGCTTGTGTACTAATGTAGTCCTAGCACATACCTCCATTTTTCCACACAGAAGATTAGATTCCAGCTTTAAAGCTACTGCATGTCTGGTAACGACAAAAATGGATTTGAGGCAGGAACAGTACCATCAGGACCTCAGTATAGTGACTGCACTGTAAAGCCTTTCAGATATCTGGTTTAAATCTGTAATATCTCTTTCAGAAGGTAGCAGCGTTTGCCACTCTGAAGTCCAGAGTGGTCAGGGTACCACTGGATGTTGTGGCAGGGCTCTAATCTCCTGTCAGGGCTCAGAAAAGAAATGTTCTCTCCATGTAAGCACGGACTGGATTTCTATCAGAGACAGAAATGGGATTTCCAGACCACTGCCTTAACTTGGCTGGTTTTGAAATCAGTACGTGTAATTCCCAGTGGCAGCAGTTAGGTCAGTGAGATTCAGTGAAAATGAAACTTACCAATGCCTGTAAGTGCAAGACAGTCCTCTGGATACAAAACAGTGCCTGCTTAGCTTTTGTCACTGTTTCCCATTGACAGGTTTGCATATTTTCTTTAAGCAAAAGAAGATCCTCACTATTAATACAAAATACCAGAGGGCAATTACTTATTGCTATTTATAGTTTGTTGTCTTTTCATAGGTTTATTGAAAGAGTGATCCTGCAGAAAGACCTGTGAAATATAAATGAATATAAATCAAATTTAAACCCATTTTTTTCACTCTTCACACCTTGCCTGGAAATTTCTCCTGTGTGGAAATTTTGCTAGACAAAGGCTTAATTGCTGGAACATGATACCTGTCAGAAGAACTGACACACACCATGAGAAGGAGAGGTGGGACTTGTTCCTTGTTTTTTCCTGTCCTTTGTCCGATATTTTCTTTCATTTTCTTTATCATGTGCACTAATGTTCGGTTTTTTCCTGATCAGTGAGAATTTCTCTTAATGTATGAATCTACTCTGCAAAAATTGTTTACATGTTCATTTTTTTATAAGCTTCAGTGGCCCCAGATTAAATATAACTGCCTAACTGCCAGTAAAACACACTTTTAGATTCAGAGTTAATATCTTTTGATAGGGAAGAAAGGACTTTCCCTTTACTGAATCAGCAGCAAAACACTCCCAAACTCTATAACATAACCGAGCCCTAGCCACACCTACATTAAACCGGTAGAGAAGTTTCTTCTTAGATAGAAACATTCATCTCAAGAAGAGAACCTACTGCAAATTACCATTTACAGAAGTAATCTGATCCATCATTTGAAGCAGTTCTGCATGACATTAGGGCAGTCCCAGGCCTCAGGTCACTTTGCAATGGACCCCAGACAGCAGATTGAGATCATGCCTGCAGAAAGCCTGCAAAAAGATGTGCAATTCAGCTCTTTTTCATGTGTCGTGCCTCATAGGAAAGCAGGAAAGACTTCATACAGAAATTCCTGGCTATGACTCTGAGAGGACAGAGTCAGGTCAATGGAATAAAAACAAGCTTTTTTCAAACTCTAACTTTGGAGATTCTATCACGTTCCAAATATTTTCAGTCTTTGTATGCTTGCCCATCTTTTCTGTAACACTAATTTGCAGAGCTCTGATAATTTCATTGGTTGGTTTTGGATTTTTTATAATGATGAAAATATAAGTATCAAACTACCCACTTTGCTATGATCAAAGAAAAATGTCATATGTATCAGCAGACAAAAAATAGCTCTAGCACAGATTGTTGCTGGAGGATATAGCCCCCATTATTCATATAAAACACAGTGCTGCCACTGATCATTATTCCTAATAGCAGTAATCCTCCCTGAATGGGTTTATTGAAGTGTCCTCGGCATCACTGTGGGCTGTTAATAATCTGGTGGTAGCAGCCCCCTTTGCTGTATCTACTGCTTAACCTACACTTATTTCTGTCATTGCCCTTTTTTCTCTCCACATTAATCATCCTCTGAAAACATTTTCAGTACCTTTTGCAGCATAGCTGAAGTATGCCTTCTAATTGTCATTTGGAGTCTGCTTATTCTGTTCCTCTGCATAAATATAATTGCAAAATCAGCAGCCTCTTATACCCCTGCCTGCCCAGTCCTGCTCCACGAGCAATTGTAGTGGTGGTCTCTTCCAGTCTTGTTACGGGAACCACACTCAGCCTTCCATCTTAGAGACTCAGCCTGTACCTACTCTTGTTGCCCAGACACCACTGCACATTGTGGCACCCTGCTCCCTTGGCTGTCCAGAAAGGGTCCTCTTTTGGAGCATTTCAGACTCCGGCCTGAAGCACTCCAGATGCTCCTATGGAAACCACACTGCAGGAGGAGTGGGATGAGCTTGCCTGCTGATGTCTGCTGGGTCTGATGCATGCACCCTTGTCGCGGTGAGCGTCCACCCGGAGCTACCCCTCCGGTGACCCGGCTCCCTGCCACTCGCCGACACCGGGACGGGTACGGCTCGGTCTGCGGGCAGACTTTGCCGATCCCGTGGGATTCTTCTCCACGTTCCCTTGGACTCACTCCTGTGCTGAGCACACCAATGTGTATGCAACCGTTGTGAGAAGCAAGAGAGGACTCTGTGAGGGGACTGCCAACCGAGTTCATTAGAGGCCCCTGGCTGGACCTCCTCACTCCAGGGAATCTACCTCAGCAGAGCCTGGAACAGTGCTCAAACAGGAACTTATTGGGGGGGCCCAGGAGCATAGGGAGGACCAATGGGATCAGTTCAGGGTGTGGCTTAACGGGTGAATGGCATCCCTGGGATCCAGTCCACAGGAGAGGGGAGGAACTTCCTGGGGACTCAGCCTATCACTCGACGCCCACCCTGGAATTTTCCAGAGTTTAGGCTGGGCCCCAAGATGACAGACAGGTTCCTCGAGGAGGGGAGGGGGCAAGGGACACGCCTTTTGGGAGGAACATGCAGGGTACAAACCATTAGGGAAAAAGGTAGAGGGGAACATGGGACAAACCAAATGGGGTACAATATACAAACTGAACACAAAACACAAAACATAACATAAAGCACCACTACACACCCTGATGCATGCTGATGTATCCTGATGCTTGCTGGATTTCACTCTGATACAGTGTTGGGAAAAAAACACTTAGCATAAAAATGTGACCAGGAACCAGGAAATAATCTCATCTTCTCAAGTCTGCGTAGAACCCCAGAATCCCACTCATGTTGTAAAACACAGCAGAAGTTCACTGTGTATTTTTTTTCCATTTCAGCTTTATCTGAATTTTCTGTTTTGCAGAAAGCATCAAATATCCCAGCCAGTCAGCTTTCCAAAGGCATGCACCTGTTTTGATTGAAAAAGGTTTAAAAGTAAGTTTTGCAAGTCTCAGTTTTCAGTTTGCTTCCCTTTCACAGTGAAGGTTTTTTCCCCAGCAAAAATAAATCTAATGAGATATGTAAGTGTAAAAATTTCTGTCAGTAATGCAATTAATCCTGCTGTTGAATTCCTGCCATCTTAGATTAGATGATCATTTGATGCTTTGCAGAGATGCAGCAGGAAAAATCCTAGCACTGATTTCCTTAATAGCTTCGCTGCTATTTGGTGTTGAATACTGTTAATATCTGGGCACAAAAATGTGACTCAATTATGCAAAGAAAATACATAAAATATTCCCTATAATTGTTTTGCTTAGGTAGCTTTTTTATTTTTGTAGATGAAACAAAGTGATGAAAACAAAATTTGAAAACAAACTTTGAAAACAAACTATTCTCAGAGGTAGTAGGATTAAGGATATTATTCATAAGGTGTGATGTTATTTGACACCTCATAGGAAGATTAGAGTCTTTCTTAAAAAAAACCACTCTTGAATTACCCCTTAGAAAATATTAGAAGAATTCTTTGCCTTGCTTCTTTATTATGAACAGTACTAGACTTCTGTAGGGTTTCTGTCCTTACTGTTAAACTTTCTGACACCTTTTCAACTTGCCTGTTTACCTTAATTCAGGGCCACAGGAAAGCAAATGTATCTTTCTCAGTCACCTACATCCATCAATATTTTAAAAATCAGAGGTGCAGAGGCTTGTTAGCTATATCATCTGCATTAACCAGTAAAGAGAAAATGTCACCTAAATCCAACTCAAAGTAGACCCTCTCTTCAGCATGCCAGCAGAGAAAACCTTTAAATAGATACTGTACACTTAGATAATTGGCAGCAACAAGAGGTATCAGTTAAGCTAGTCCAGGTGTCAGGTAGACAGCTTCGATATACTACTCTGCAACTGTTCACCGTATATCTTACTTTTGTCTTAAAATACAGTCCTTACTCAGAAGTCTGGAAAACAGATCAGTGCCTGAGGAAGTTCTGAGGAAAAAATTGGCTATGAACAGGAAAGATGCATTAATTGCTTTTGTCTTGTCTAGCTGTCTCTGGTGTTCTTACACTCGTTTGGTTATAAATGTGTGCTGCAGTTTTGGAAGATCCCTAAGGTCAAAAGTAATGGAAAGAACAGGGATTTCAGTGTGCCTGGAACATATAATATCAAATTACATTTAGATAGATCATCTTCTCCATGTAACTGGCTGTCCAAGAATACATTTTTTTCTTCCAGTGGCAAAAGATATGAGAGTGGTAAATTATTAAGTGAGGTTGGTGAAACACTGGGACAGGTTGCCCAGAGAGGTTTCCCCCCTGCGCACCGTGACAGTCGTCGATGCCCCATTCTTGGAAACATTCAGTGTCAGGTGGGACAGGACTTCGAGCAACCTGACCTAGTGGAAGATGTCCCTGCTCATTGCAGAGGCATTGGACTGGACTGTGTTTAAAGGTCCCATCCCACACAAAATATTCTATCATTACACAGCACAACAAAAAATTCATTGTAAAGCAAACACTCCCATAACAATTTCTAAAGGAATAAAAGGTTTGTATTTCTATTTTATGCATACAAAAGACAACCCCATAGCCAAGACCTAGGTCTCTGGACATACTCCTACAATCAAGAGTTGAATCTGAATCCAAATATCTCAGCATTCATATTCTGTCATTAAACTCTGACTGACAATATATTCCAAGACATTTCAGATTTTGGGGGTAATTTTGTTATTCTTAAACTGACATTGTAAGAATATGCTGAAACTTAAGTTTCCTCTCTTCCCTACTGTTTTCATTGGAGCTGGAAACTGTCAGTTGAAAGCAAAATTTTTATTTTTATTTTTTTTATAAACCCAAAGCACAGAGACAGTATAGAAGAAAAGGAAAAGAAAAAACCAACAACCACCAAACACCAACACCCCCACACACAGTATCTTTCTGCCTTCAGAGAAGGCTTTGTACTAAGCTCAAAGGATTGGTTTTCACCTTTCACAAATGAAATTATTTTAGTCATGAATAAGGTTGGATACCTTGAGTATACTTACATTAAACAAAGCAGTAATTTGAGGCAGGGATAAGATGCATCAAGCCTACATTAGGAAACCATGTTCCAGTAAGCAGGGCTATCCAGATTTTCATTTGAAGTGATCATAAGAAGGAACAAAAGATGCTTTATACTGGCAGGCACACACCTTCACAGTCACTACAGAAAGAGCAGTGAAATGTTACAAAAGAAAGCAATGGTTTCATTTTTGGGTTCTCATCCAATACCCCCAACTCACATAACTGGGACCTCATCTTGAGGCCACAGTAAAACCACTTACCTAACAAAGTCAGAGACAGCATTCAGAATGATGAATGAATACTTCTGACTAATTGTGGTAAATCCCCCAATTGCATGGAGTTTTGGCAGGCATTTTATCAAAAGGTGTTAACGCACTGTGGCATAAGGTATGGCATTTTGGTTTTTTCCCTGAAGGGACTAAAGAGTACTAGAGGCCAGGGTTTCCCATGTTTCTAGAGAAGAACCACCAGCGATGCTTTAGGAAGACTCGTCTGTGATTTCACATGGTGTTCTAAAAGGCTTCATTGATGTTCACTTTCACAGTGCATTCTGACATTCACAGAGCACAGTGACATTAGTGTAATTATTTGTCCTTTTTATTGGTCTTTCCATAAGTGGTTTTGCACTTAGAGCTTTCAGTATGAAGGGAAGCCTTCACAGCTAATGCTGGTGATAAGTCACTGTGACATGAAAGGAAAGTTAGACATTGGTGAGAGCCTCTCCAGACCATCCTCAGTATTTCAAAGCTGGGCTGTGCTGCTCACACACAGTTTCTAACACTATTTTCCTATAACCATGCAGCCACCTGTTCTTTTTCAAGAGCAAAAGTCTGTGGACTTCTCTTTCATGTTCTGCTCTTCTTATAGGATCTTCAGCAAGTCAAAAGCTTATGTCCAAGAAAAATCTCTCTTCTCAGAGTAACTTTTGAGAATCAAGGATGCCATTTTAAATTGATAGCTATGTGCGCAATAATAAATAATTTCATATATTGAGGAAAACTTGGGAAGCAACAGACAAACCAATGCCTCTGCAATTTGGAAAATGTTATTTAGCTCATTATACATGTTTGTATAATAATTCACAGTCTGAATGGCACTTACACAGTTCTCACCACTAACAGCCTAACAACGATTAAGTCAAGGTGTGTACTTGAAACAACAGTGTTTCTAGAAGGAAATAGGGAACTGACAATCTCTTTTCCAAATTTTAGGTTTATAACGAAGCCAGCACCAAAGCTAGACTGAAATCATATCTTGAAACTTCTTCCAGGTACACCTAAAAGAAGATGATATATCAGGGTCATGTACCTGTTTACTGCAACAGCTTGTGCTTGACTTAATTAAATGAAGGATAGTATTGATTGTATTTCATTTCTAACTGAAATGTTTTGGAAATAATGCCCACGTGGCATTGTTTTACAATAGGGGATTACTCAAAGGAAGCCAATGCAAGGGGACAAATCTTCACAAAATGGAACTATATGGACTCATACAAGACACTCGGTCACTTGTTGCCCTTTGCTAGTGTCCAGTTTTCTGTAATTTGGGAGCTGTCAGACTACTTTGCCTGTGTGAAAAAAAGAAACCCACTGTGAGACACCTGGATGTTTTGAAAACAGATAGAAAGAACTGGATTAGGTGTGCCACTGCAACATAGTCTGGGAACCCACTGCCCTTGTGCAGATGCACTGTGCTTAGCTGTCCTGTTGAAGTCAGTACACAGGATATGAAGTAGGATATACTGGCACAGCCTAGGGATCACAACACTTGCAAAGGGGAACCTGCACAGCTTTCAGTCCCTTATAGTCTTATCAGTCTGTGATGAGGAGTTCAGCAAAAGATTTTATAATAGAAAAAGTGACTAAAACTGATTTAGACAGCTGCTATATGAGGTAGCAGATGGTGAACCTACCCAGAGGTCCCTAGAAATACTAGTATTTAAAAGGTCTTACATTTCACTAACTCCAGAGAAGTGTGTGGCACTGTCTGTTGCCTTAAGGGAGTGGGAGCCATAGAAATGGGAATGAGTGAATATACTAGTGAAGGGCTTTCAGCTTCTCCCAAGTATTTCTCACAGCATTTCCCCAGTCCTGTTCTCCATCCTCAGCAGCTCATCAGCATACCAGGCTGACACCCTGCTGGGCTCCTGGTAGCCTCCCGCACCAACAGTCTTTGTCCAGGTCACAGCAAGTGAGAGATATCTAGCTAAGTACTACTCCTTCCACCCCTGCCTCTGTGAATCACGTGTTTAAAATCATCATTAAAATCCAAATTCATCACACAACCTTCACGCATGTCAACAGCAAACACACACAAAAAAAACCAAACAAACAAACAAAAAACCCGACAAAGAAACAAAAAACCCACACCCCAAATTAAAACTAAAATATAACAAAGAAACAAAAAGCCATTATCACAACACTGAATGAAAGTGGACAATTTACACACAATTCACCTCCTGTTCCTTCATCACAATTACAACAGAAATTCTTTACAATCGTTCCACTCTCTTTCATTGTTCAGTCCATGTTTTGCCCATTGCTGCTTCCCACTACCACCCTTATCTTAAATTCCTCATGCCCTGCATTAGGCATCAAAAAAGATTGTGGTGGCTTGACCCTGTGTCATGGGGTGACTGTATGCTGTTATATCCCCATCACCGGTCTATGCCCAGACATGATTTCTGTGCCTTTAAACGGAGCCCGAGAGAGAAGAGAGGAAAAGAAATCATGTCTGGGCATAGACCGGTGATGGGGATATAACAGCATACACTCACCCCATGACACCCTGCCTGAATGACAGATGCCCACCAAAGCTGCTCTGTCACTCCCCTCCCCAGCTGAACAGGGGAGAGATAAGGTGACAAAAAGCTGGTTAGTTGAGAAAAGACAGGGAGATATATCGAGCAATTAACCATCAAGGACAAAAAAATGACTCATCTTGGAGAAATTAATTGATTTTCTTGCCAATTCAATCAAAACAGGATAAAGAGAAGTAAAATCAAGTCTCAAAAACACCTTTCCCCACCACTCCCTCCTCATGGGTTTAACTTTATTTAAGTTTCTCTACCTCCTTCACCACAGCAGTGCAGGGGGATGAGAAATGGGGGTTGTGGTCAGTTCATCACACATTTCTGCTGCTCCCTCCTCCTCAGCAGGAGAAGGAGTCCTTTTCCTACTTCAGCGTGGGATTCCTCAGCATGATCCCACAGCAGACAGTCTTCCATCAAGTTCCCCAGTGTCAGTCTTTCCCAGAGACTGCAGTTCTTCACAAACTACTCCACCATGGGCACCTTCCATGGGGTGAGGTCCTTCGGGAATGCATTGCTCCAGCATGGATGCCAGTGGGGTCACAAGTCATGCTAGGAAACCTTCTCCAATGTGAGCTCCTCTCTCCATGGTGCCATAGGTCCTGCCAGGACCATGCCCCAGTGTGGGCTTTCCAGGGGGTCACAACGTCATTTTGACACATCCATATGGTTTGGCATGGGGTTCTCCATGATCTGTAGGTGGATATTGGCTCCACCATCATCCTACATGGGCTGCAGCGCACAACAGTCTCATCATGGTCTTCACCAGGACTGCAGGAGAATCTCCACTCTGGCACCAGGAGCACCTCCTCCACCTCCTCCTGCACTGAACTTGGGCTGTGCAGAGCTGTTTCTCAAGCATATTCCCACTCCTCTCTTCTCTGGCTGTAGTTTGCTTCTGGCCAGTAACTTTCCCCCACTTCGTAAATACTTTATCCCAGAGGTGTTGCCACAGTCACTGATGGGCTTCACCTTGGGCAGCAGTGGTCGATCTCGGAGCCAGCTGGCACTGGTTCTGTTGGACACGGGGAGAGCTCCTGGCAGCTTTTCAGAGAGGCCACCCCTGCAACCAAAACCTTGCCATGCAAACCCTCTACAGCTGCACTTTTTAAAGAGTAGCAGTAGAAAGCTTAGCTCTGTCATGGTTGTTGCAGGTACACAAGGATAGCACAGCATTTTTCAGAGCTGACTCTCAACTGTCACATCAGTTTTGCTGGTAACAGCCTGCAGTTCTCATGGAGCTGTGTATCTACAGATGCCACCATTATTTTTTTTAGCTTTATGGTGCAATTCTTTGCTGTTCTGGGCATTGCTTATAGCTAGAGAGTATTATGCTCCTCTGAAATTCACATAAATTCCGTTGAGACAAAGTTGACAATTAAAAATACCCTGGGTTTAATTTTTTACCATCCAATGTTACACTGCTATCTTTAGAATTTAAGGTGCGTCCCCACCTAACTCAGGCCATGCAATGGTATCTTAGGATCAACTCTCTCTGTCTTCTAGGTTAACAAGATTTTTTTTTGGCAGGAAAAAAAGAGATACATTGTGGGGGTTTCTGTACTGTTGGTAGACAGGTGCTACATCAATGCGAATAATGGATATTAATCTAACACCCATAAAGATGTTGAAAGATTAATTATAAAATTTAATTCACTGTGCTATAAATCACCATGTTTAATAATCCAAATGATCACACAAGTTACGTTTTTTAGGTAGACATTCAGCATTTGAGATTAAATAATTTTTTAGAGGAAAAAAATAAATATCTTCATTAGGGAAAGCCTTAGTAAGTTTCAATGTTTCCAAAGTGAAAGACTTTAAATCTTGTAGGCTACAAAAAATTCAGGATTCTGTTTATGTCTGTTTATTTCAAGAGAAGAAAATTACTTTCTAATTTGATGAGAAATTGCAAGCAGTTCTAATTATACTCACACTGCTATATTAAACATAGAAGTGTATGCAATAAATTGTATGCTACATAGTATGATATAAAAAATATTGTAAAATAAAAATTTTATGTCATGAGTTTGAAATTACATTAGCCATAATGAGAATGCCACTGATGAGCTAAGCAGTGTTGAGACCTGTATTAGTACTGGGTGTTACATCCTTTTGCCTGACAGGTCACTCTCTTAAAGAATACAAGCACTCTTTACAAATGTATCTGACATTTTTCTTGATGCATTTAAACACAAAACAAGGTAAGACTAGTGCTTCTCTCAGGAGGCATTTCACAGTTACTTCAACAGCAGCCTGACATAGAGTTTGTGCACAGTAACATTTTATCACAAAATTAGGCTAATATTTGAGTACAGTCTAAAGGTAGGCAATATGTTTGTTTCCATGAAGTTCCTAGAGTAGAGCAGGCATTCAGGTTGTGTTCTTCCAGGAAACTAAATGAGCAGACTGAACTTATCCTGACAATGCAGCTTTAGAAGGGGAGGGTGGGACGGCAGGGATGGATGGACACCAAATAAAAAATATAACAAATTTTAAAAATCACAGGATATTTTGAATTGGAAGGAACCCACAAGGACCATTGAGGCAACTCCTGGCCCTGCTCAGGACATCCCCAAGTGTCACACCATGTGCCTGAGAGCATTGTCCAAATGCTTCTTGAACTCTGTCCAGCTGGTGCTGTGACCAGTTCCCTGTTCTGGTGCTCAGCCACCCTTTGGGTGAAGAACCTTTTTCTGATATCCAACCTAAGCCTCCCCTGACACAATTACAGGCCATTCCCTCAGATCCTGTCACTGGTCACCACAGAGAAGAAATCAGTGTCTTCCCAGCACTATATCTAAAGTCATATGTCTTAAATTTCACCTGGGGAAAAATATAGTTCTCAAATTTCTCCAATAACACAAAAGACAGTAATTAGAGAAAGTAACCAAGAACTATTTGAAACATTCTACCACCTCTCTTTCTGCCAGCATCAGCTACTTGTGGGCTCAGAGAGGAGCACTCTTTGATTTCCAAATCCTCTGTCATGACCATATAGCACTGCTTATTGTTTGAATAGTGTTTGACCTAGTAGGAAGTCACCCTTCACCGGCCCATCCCACTCCCATCATGCAACTTTAACGGCCTGCAGCAACAAGTAGTTCAAGGAACACATACAACTATCTATCTCTTGGCTTCTTCACTCCCTGGTTTCCTGGGGAATTGAGACCTATTCAAAACCTATCTGGCCCTCTCCTTCCCCTAGAATGGCTTTTTCAATTTTGTCCCTACTTTACCTGCCTATCAAATATGGTTGAAGACTCAGAAATAAAAATCTCTAAGAAATGCTGTGAAAATTCATGTTTGCTTGGAAGACTGACTAAATCGCCTTTTGAGAGAGTGACTTAATGCCACCTTTTCCTTATCAAACCAGAGAAGCATCATCTGGATGGCCCATAAGCACACAAGTGCTGTCCAAGTGATGTGCACGTGCCTGTCTTTCAGGTAATAGTAATGTACACCTGTACTCAACTGGACCAGTGTCAGAGGAACTGGGAATGTACCAGGAGGGGAGAATGGCACTTCAGAGAGCAACATCAAGGTCATGGTAAGACGATGAGATGCTACAAAGAGAGGGTTAGTAGTGTTCAGAGCACACACAACACAAATCCTACAGAAAATCAGGCTTTCTTTTTCAAAGGATTTTGGTATGACACATATAAACAGAGACAGTAGGGAGGAATGTAAAACACACACTTTGTGGTACACTGATGCAATAGAAATACATTTTAACTCTGTGCCATATTAAAAAGAAGTGAGATTATAAATACTGATCAAAGCACAAAGTCATGTCATCCTATGGAAATAGTCTTGGTCTAGACATCTGAGCAGACTTAACTCATTAAAGAAGACACCACCCTCAGATGAGAATTTAATGAGGGCTTTCACAACATGCAGACAAACTTTGTAACTGGATCATTCAAATGTCTGAGTTGATAGTGAACAGTGCCCCATTCCCTGCAACAGGAAGTCAATACTATCTTCAAAATTAGCAAGAACTCAGGCTCTCTGGAGCCTGAATTCTTAAAAAAATTTTTCTCACAAATTGCAGCCTCTCAATCACTGTAGTTTTGGTGACTAGAGAAGATTCACACTGAATGTCAAGTGTGCAGCACCACTGACCTCAATCAGAGTAGAAGTTACAACTAATTTTTTAGTCAGAATTTGCTCATCCAAAAGCCAAGCAACCAAGTACACTGTGTGCCATCACTAGCCTACTACTAATTCCCTATAGGTTGCTAAGAAATGGAGGATCTTCTCCAGGAATACAGGGGACGGTGTCATGTCAATATCTGAAAGATGCTTATGCCTGCTTGAAAGTAGATAACAGTCCATCACTCCAGCAGCCTTATTCTAGACAGCTTTATGAAGGAGTGTTGCAGTGGGGTGGCTGCAACCTTTCCCTGGGAGACAGCCTTGGCCCGTGGAAGAATCAAGGAGACGATATTTGATAGATGTTTCCAGATTTTATTCCCCCTGACCGCACATGGCCGGAGCCCAGCAGGGACTCCGACAGCGACCTGCCCCCAGAACAGGTCTGGAACAACCCCCCGGGGTCCCGTGAACACTCCCTTAAGTACAGAACTCCCGCGGGCTACATTCAAACTGACCAATAGGGGACTGGATGTGGGGTACACATGACCAGGGAACAGGGAGAGAGAAACCCCGTGCCCCACACATCCACTCATGCCCATCCCCCCCACGGGGGTCACCTCTTCAAAGGAGGGCCTTCATGGATATAGAAGAGTTCAAAGTTCTGTATCCCATTCACACTACCACATTTTCAGATATTCTCTAAGTTTTAAAATAACATTCTCCCCCACTTTAACTACCCTGTCCAAGAGAGTTATATGCTTTTCTCTTTCAAGATATTTAGTCAGGGAAACATGTAACCTAACGTGTGGATGGTAATCTACAATTTTATGAAATGCCAAATACTATCACTGATCTATTAAAACTAATTTCTGTGGAACTTGCTGCTTGTACTTGGCATGACTGGCATAATTCAAAATACTACTGTCCCTTGTAATCTGGACAAAGTCCTATCGGCATAATTTCTGCATTTTCTGCAGTAAGACAACACCTGTCAGCCTTGGAAAAGCTCTTCCTGGATCCAAACTTTGCACCTAATTTCAGTTTTCAAAGTAAAGCCATCATCCTGACCAAATTTTTTTAAGTGTGGCATGGCCTGATAGTTCAGTGTTCTAAAAAAACGAGCTGTATTTATTTGCAGTTAGATAATACATGTCTGCCAGCATTTAACTTAAGTCTAAAGTATATTCAGCAGTACTATGGAACTGTACTACAGCATTCTGGAAACATACTGCTGAAAATCCAAATGGTCTCATTAAAGAAGATCCTCTTTACTCTTCTGCATTCTGCACTACCTCTTCAGTTGCCATTGTGGACAAGGACTTTCTGGGACATTTGTGACTCAGATGATGAGATGTTTGAAAAGATCAAGAAGTATCTTGCCTACTCACTATAAACTACAACCTGTAATAATACCACTGTGGTTTGATTTTGTAGGCAGCTAAACACCCCACAGTCATTCACTCACTCTCCCACAGTGGAAGAGGGGAGAGAATCGGGAAAAAGGTAAAACTCATGAGTTGAGACTCATGGGTTGAGATAAAGACAGTTTAATAGGACAGATAAGGAAAGAGTAATAATAGTTTTAAAAAGAATATGCAGAACAAGTGATGCACAGTGCAACTGCTCACCACCTGCTGCCAAATGCCCAGCCCATCCCTGAGCAGTAGGTCTTCACTTACTACCCAGCTTCCCCAGTTTTATTGTTCAGCATGATGCTACATTGTGTGAAACACTCCTTTGGCTAGTTGGGGTTAGCTGTCCTGGCTGCCTCTCCTCCAACTTCTTGTGCACCTCCAGCTTCCTCTCTGGCAGGACAGGAGAAGAGGAAAAATCCTTGACTTAGTGTAAGCCCTGCTCAGCAACAACTAAAACATCGGTGTGTTAACAACATTATTCTCACTTTGAATCTAAACCACAGAACTGCACTAGCTAATAGGGAGGAAGTTAACTCTATCCCAGCCAAAAGCAGGACAAACACAAATAATAGAATGAAGTCATAGTCAACTTGGAGTCTTCTATATAATCAAGATATAACCTAATACATACAGGCAGGACAAATGAC